>PVIY010000813.1:0-177016 GCA_004026745.1 Myrmecophaga tridactyla | reverse complement strand
CTAAGCTACAATCAACCTTCTTTACGGAAGTACTAGCGGTTCGCGCCAAAAGTACAAAACCGCGCCAAAAGTATCAACCTTACAAACTGCCTTTTACCCTAGCAACAGCAGCAACCAATCCCAGTAATCTGCCCTCCAGCCTAGCGACAGCAGTGACCAGTCCTAGATCGCCACCCGTCCCTACTAGCCACTCCTTCTTCCAAAAACCTATATATACCCAGCCCTCTCAATAAAACTTTGCAGCTTGATCAGAATTTTTGTCTTGCTGTCGTTCTTCGTGTCTCTTGTCCCATACCATTCCTCCCTCACAGGAGTTAGAGCCTCGGTTGATCGTCCCGCGGGCCGGGACACTTTTCTCACAGCTCTGTCATTAACTTGTTGTGTGCCTGTTAGCAAGTCGTTTAAAACCTATCATCCTCTCTAAATTTCTTATGGAGAGAATGGGAGGTTTGAACTGAAAGTAATCTCTAAGGTTTAGCGTTTTTAAATCTCTGTTTGGATGATCATGTTAGTTCATTTTTGGTTGAAGTAATTGTAACCTTTTAAGACTTAAGACACTCAGCAGTAGTTTAACTGTTGTGCAGTTGGTTTTGCCATTAATAGGTAGCTTTGGGCATCCTGACTCCACAAATTTTCTATGTAGCATGTGATTAGGATTTGAGTGTTCATAAATTCCCTAAAAATATATTTCAAATATTGTTCACATATACTTTATTTCTTTTCTTGAGAGGAAAGTTTAGAGAACTGGTCAGATTTTTAATGGTGTGTATAGGTGAAAGCAAAGAGGTTTAGCTTTTAGGTATTTGAATAGTCCAAATACGCCAGTTTAAAGCTAGTGGTACTGTCTATAGATGACATCATGAGCCCATACTCAGAATGCTGTTTGTAAAAATTCAAGTCCATCTGGCTCTTTCCTTGGTACTAGACTACAAGACTCTACTAATAAGAGGTCACATTACATTATGGTTCTATATTTCCAAACCTCTTCACAGTAACATTTATTATTTCAATCAGCACTTACTGAGTACCTTATATATACTAAGCATTTTTCTTAATTTTGGGGGAGTCTGTTTTAGAAAAAGAATAACCAATATAACCGATTGGCAAATAGTGAATGAGGGTGAGATTGATACATGCTGAAGTCAAAGAGTAAGGCAGGGATGGGAACCCTATACTCCCTGTGTGATTTTTCTGTAAACCTTCAACTTCTCTAACCATGACAAAAAGAAGAAAAATGACTTCTAATGTCATCACCTAGGGGCTAAAACAAAACACAAAGAATGAGGAAGAATGAGTCAGGGGGCTAATTAAGTAAGACATGGTGAAGAACTTGAATTTTATTCTATTTGTAGTAGAAAGCCACAGGACAGTTTTTGGTAGGGAATTAATAAATATAATTTATATCATTAAGAGATTGCTCTACCTACCAACAGGATAATGCATTGTAAATATTCAAGTATGAAAGCAGAGAGAATACTTAGGAAGCAAACCTAGTAGTTCAGGAAGTAGATATTGTGATTTGGTCTAGGTGGCTGGAAAGAACAACAAGTGATAGCATTTGGATATTTCTGAAGTATAGTGAAAAGAAATGTTGATTGACTATGGAAAAGTTTGAGCTTAATTGGAATAATGGGGAAGAACATTAGTTTTATCTGTCCTACGTGAAAATCCATGTTGATCACAGCTTTTAGCTCTGAAATTAGAAAAGTCAACTTTTCCTTTAATTCCTGCACATGGTAGTGTAAACCATAATTAGGTTTGAGTTTTTCTGTAATTATATAAAGCGAACCTACTTTCATGAGTTCATTAATCCTGAGAGTCCTGAGATTTTTTCAAGGGATCCGATGTGGAGCGAATTGTAAACCCCAGTTTGGACATGTTCTTGGTCTTGGCCCTTATTCTGGAGGATACAGACAACCTATAAATAACATCTCTTCAAGGTATTACTTCAGTTAAGATGTGGCCCAACTAAATCTGGTTAGACTTTAAGGCAGATTACTGGGGTCCTTTATAAGCAGAGTGAAAGTCAGATGGAGAGAGAGAAGCCATGCGGGACACCCAGAAGCTGGAAGTCAATAGAACACAGAGGACAGAGGAGAAGACACTGCCATGTATATTGCCACATGACCAAAAGCCAACAATTGTTGCCAGCAAGCCTCAATATGCCACAGTTTTCTGGGGAAAAAAAAACATAGGCTTGCTGACACCTTGATTTTGGGCCTCTTGCTTCAAAAGCATGAGCCAATAAATTCTTGTTGTTGAAGCTAACTCATTGCATGATATTTGTTTTAGCAGCCAGAAAACTAAGACAGGATCCATAAGGAAAAAAATATTTTCATAATAATACTAGAGTATTAATTACCTTTTTCATTGCGTTGGCATCTGCACTGATGGACAAAAACAAAAGTGAGAAAAACTGCTGTTGCCTTAACTCAAATCAAGGCAGTATCACCAAAGGGTCCTATTTGTCATTGTGTTCTTCATCAGCAAATGCAGTTTAAAAATTGCCAGTTCACCTAAGAATATCTTTAATGAAGTAGTAAATAATGATTTTATTAAATTTCCACCTTTTTGTACGTGTCTTTTTAATATTCTCTATGACAAAATCAAGAATATACACCAAATACTTCTGCTGCATACTGAAGTTTGATGGTTGTCTAGATGCAAAGGACTTGTGCGGTTGCTTGAGTTTCCAGCTGAACTATCTGCTCTTACTACGGAATGCTATTATCATTTAAGGAAGTGCAGCAGACACACTGTGATTGTATAGACTTCTGAATTTCATGAAATTAATAAAACGGGCCTTTCATTCCAAGGAAAACAGCTGATGGTGTCTGTTGTTAATGATAAAATTCTAACTTTCATGCTAAATTAGAATTTTGGAAATTCTAAATTCTAGCTGACAGTTTCCAATACTTGAGGACTTTTCTGTTGAGATCAGTGGTGAAATTAACAAATATGACTTTTTATTTTGTGTGATGAAATATGTCAATATTTGGAACATCTCCATTACTAAGTGGATCAATGTTTAAAAAATTACTAACACATGATTTAAATTATGCATGTATGAAATGATTTTTTTCAATTTGCAAGACAGAGCAATGAATTTTAATGTAACAGAATAGAAAAATTTGTTTAAATGGATTCAGACTCTACTTTGCAATAGATCACCAAGAAACTGCACTTGTTGAGTTTTGATGTAGTATAAAAGAATAGTCTCAGTTATCTCAAAAGTCTATTAAAATAGTTCACCTTTTTCCAACTACATACTGGGAGTGGGAGGAGTATTTCCTTAAAATTCTTCACCTAAAACAACATATCTGAACATAGTATGCAGCAGCAGGTATGTGAAACCAGGTTCTTTTTTTTTTTTTTTGAGAATCCAGTTTATTGAATTTACTTTATATCTATTAAACCAAATATTAGAGATTTGCAAAAGTGAAAACAGTGGCCCTTTTCTCATTAAGTTGTTTCATTTTGAAAAATATAGGTATTTTTCATGATAATGTTATTTATGGTGACATGTAGCAGATCTATGATTAGCATTTTAAATTGATCATTATAGATCTTAAATTTTCTCAATTTAAATGTTTAATATAGTATATATCTATAAATATAAGCTACATAAATAAAACCCTTTTGAGGACACTCAACAATTTTTAAGAGGATAAAGGAGTGTTGAGACCAAAAAGTTTGAAAACAGTTATATTAATAAGTATAAATTAAATACCTTCTATTCTTTGGGTTTTATACTGGGGATATGAAGATAAATATGTTCTGACAGTCAGCTCCTAAGAACTTCTATTCAAGTAGAGCAGAGAAATATAAACAGAGGAATTCAGTGGCATGTGATGAAAGATTCTTTAAACCAGTTAGCTTAATCCAACAAATATTTATTGACCAGCACATATCAGATGTCTCTAAATGAACTAGCAAAAGAATACTAATTTTAGCTATTGTTTTTAACCACCTTTTCAGCAGTGAGGCCTGTTTTTTTTTTGCCGCTAATTACTGATCAAACTGGTTTCAAATTTAATTTGCTTACTTAGAGTGAAAGTCATATCTATACTAACTGAAAATTGAAAATTAAAATAAATTAAGGTACTTCAATTTTGCAAAAATTTAGCTCAGGATACATAGTTATTCATGTTTAAGATATAGTTATTGTATTATTTTTTTAATCCTTAACCATTTTTAGCAAAGTCTCCTTCATATGGGTAAAAAAAATTTGAAGGGGATAAAGAAAGCAATGCATTTTTTTTGCTATTCCTCAAGAGAGATTGATATTTTTCAGTAACTTTAACCCTGGAATGTGAAGTAAAGACGATACATATTTGTCTGATCATTTCCACTAATGTAGCATTCCAAAAATTATCAGTATTATTGCAATGTTCAACTTAAAAGTATTTTCAAACACATTAGCTAGTGTTAGTCTCTTCATTTATGCAATTAAACTTTGTATAAGAATGTTATGAAATTGTAATCTATCCTGGCTTTGGGCTAAAGCGGGTCAATTTTGTCAGAGAAAAGTCCCTCAAGCTCTCACAATTTCCATGATCCCACCTGTAAAATGGTGGATGATGACAACACCGTTATAGGATTGTTGAGGGACTACTATGAGATATGAATGTACAGCGTTCAGCACAGTGCCTGGTACATGAGAGGAACCTGACACATGCTAGCTATTGTTATGATGCTAAATACACACACACACTGACACACAAAGACAAAAACTTGGTTACTAGGAATATTTGTTTTACAATTTGCTTTCAAATCTAGTTAATCAATTTGAAAAATTGTTCCTTCAAATTATCCACTTTAAACCAAACCTCCCATTTTCATTTTAGCCTCTTTGAAAGATGGAATCCCTACAGTAGTAGAATTTATAGTCTAAGATGGAAGTTGGTAATTTTAATCATTGTAACGTATGGCAGAAGTGATGTCACTGAACATAGACCAAAATGCTTTGACAGTACATGGAAAGGGGTGACTAATAGCACGGGGGGAATGGAGACGTTTACCCCAGAAGACAGTGCTCAGTGTGATCCTTGATTCTGGAACACTGGGAGTGGCAGGTGAGGAGAGGGAGAGGTGTTAATGAACAGAATTCCAAGCTGGGAGAAAGGAATGGCAAAAGTTCAGAGGTGTCAAAGAGCCAGATGTGGGCCAGGACCCTCAATCAACATATCATTTCTGGAACAATTTTTCTTAACCAGTATTGTAAAGCTAGCTGTGGAATTTTAAAGAAATAACTGTGCATGTCCTGATCCCATAGATTATGCTTCTGTGGGGCCCGGGGTGTGTGTGGGGAGGGGCCGTGCATGTGTGTACACATTCCACAGGGCTGACCACTCATGGCCCTGCTCGAGGACTTAGTAGAGAGTAAATGCGAGGCAGCTGAGGGCTGCAGGCGTGGCTTGGAGGACAGAAAGTGACAGATCTTAGAGTGTCTCCTCTGTCACGTTCACGAGTTAGAATTTTGTCCTGTAGGTAATGGGAAACTGCTGCAAGGTTTTAAGCAGGATGATGACATTGTTTGATTCAAATTTTAAACAGATCACTGGGGCTGCAGAAAGGAGGATGGATTTGAATGAGCTAGACCAGAGGCAGAGAAAGTGGTTAAAAGAATATTTAAATCGACAAGGAGAGAATCACCACTTTCCCTTCAAGACCATTGAGAGTGGGGATGGAGAGAAGAGGAAGGGAAAATTGACAAGCATTGATAACTGAGTAGATCTTAAATGCTAAAAAGCTGAAGACATTGTGAAAGTTGACTTGGTCCTTCTGTTTTCCTGGTGATGATTTAATGAAGCAATGTATTGCATTATGCTCCTGTTTAAATGTATCGAGCAGTGAAATAGACAACATCTGAAACGTTGGTTAGCAAGAAATGATACATTCTGTTCAAATAAAGTTTCCTAATATTAAGAGACTATCAAAACTGTGGCATCTCTGAGGGGAGCCTAACGTGGTCTAACCTCAATTCCTGAAGATCTGGTTTAGAGGAATGGATATCTAACATTATTCACTAACCTTAAAACAATTGATATTTTCAGAGACGTTTTGACAGTTGCTTCATAGCAATCAATTCTTGGCCTGGAGAAGAGATAATCTCTTTTGTTGATTAAAGGAGGACTGATATGTTTTGCAAGAGTCCAAGTTGACCTTCTATGAAATTAAGGAGACTGATTTGTAAGGATCATGCTATTGCCAGTTCGTATGAACTGGAGACGTGGTAACAGTCAGGGCCAAACTTCTTTTCTGGAATTCTAAGATGTACTTCATGCCTCTCTGTCTAACTAAATTTCACTGATCTCTAAGACTGATCTTAGGTGCTGTCTTTCATAGGGAGTCTTCCCTAATTGGAATCTCTCCCTATCCTGGATTAGGCACTCCCATTTTGTGCTTCTGAAGTTGACTTGGACATTCGGTTTTCAAATACTGGGGTCCAGTTACTTATATAACTTTATCCTTATACTGTTGAGAGTGATGAATATGTTTGAATCAACAGCATCTGACACATGCCCAGCACATGGCTGGCATTCAACCCACACCCTACCCCTGGCGCTTCCAATTCCCTTTACTCTACTCCTATTCTCTGCCCCCCATAGTACTTGTCACCTTTTGACATGATATACAATTTATTTATATTTTATGTTTATTGTGTATTATCTGTTTCCCCATACTAAAATGTAAGCTCTTCAAAGACAGGAATTCTTGTCTGTTTTGTTTTACAGAATCCAGTGCTTGGTACATAATAGTTGATAAGTAAATATGACCTCAATAGAGGTTTGTTCACCTATATGAATGGAAATATTTTGATAAAATAAACTGTTACACCACTTAACAGATATTTACCAAATAAAAGTTGAGACTTCAAATTTCTGCACAATGTAGTTTGGAAGAAATTTGACCTAAAAATATCGAATAAGGATATCTGTGCTAAATAAAAGAAAAAAAATTCTAGAATAAAAGCCCACTACAAAATAGAAAACTTTAATAGACCCCCAACTCAAGTGAGACCATTTACATGAATGCTGCAAATGCTTAATCAAGGAGCGGAATGAATAGCCTGTTTGGTTATTTAGTACTGTTCATTTAAATATTTGTATCAAACCCCAAACTTAATGTTTGCTTTAGGACTCTACACCTCCTAACATATAATCTCCCATCCCTAGTGCCTCTTTTTATATTTATTTCCTCTATTTTCAGAGAAATAGATCTACTTACGTAAGAATAGTTTTTCCACTTCAGAAAACGACAATCAAATCCGATCCTTCTCAAATTCCCTCTTACCCGTGCATTTCTGAAGTCCTGCGCCCCTAATTCCTCCTTCCTGGACTGCTCATGTTTCCTCAGTCAGCTTTACAAGCCACTATTTCTCTGCATGTCCTGTAATATCAGTGTGACTCAAATTTTATTCTAGTCCCTCTTCTTTTACTCTATATACTCCTACAGATGAGACTCGGCAATTTCTAAGACCTTAATCAATCCCCACACTGATGACCCACACACAGTTATGTCTAAGGATTATCCAGCTGCCCGTTGGATGTCTCCTCTTATCCTAATCACAAAAACTGCAAACTTAAGATACCCCAAACTAAGCTCATCATCCCCTGTACACCTGTACTTCCTCACTCCTCTGCTCCGTCAGTGAATGGCAACCACTAACCAGATACTCAAGCCACAGTTGTCTTGCTGTTTTTCATCCTCACCTTCAAAGACTCACTAAAACTCATCAACTTTATCTCCTAAGTAAATAAGTACCTACCTGATCCCATCTCTCCATCCTCACTGTCAGTCCCCTAATCCGGGCCACCATTACCTCATCCTTAGATCATTCTTTAGAACTGCCTCCTCACTTTGTTTACTACTGTATTCCCAGTGCATGCAGCATCTGGCACGTAGTAGGAACTCAAGGCATGTTTGTCACTATTGTTGAAGGATTGAGTGATAAGTCAAAGAGCAAATTTTTTTCTCTCTTCTTTGGGGCACGGGAAGTTTCTGACAGCATGAATCAAAAGCAACCACTGAATGTTTTTCTCAGTTGAACACTACCAGCTTTATATTATAATCAGTGGAAAACACTCTAAATATGGCAATAGGTTGTTTCAGAATTCATTTTTGATGTGTTGTTTTTTCTCTGACTAAAGGATAATTTTAAAGGAAGCTGGAAGGAGCTGCCCTCGGGACATAATGCCAGATGTTATTTTAATCTGAAATCCTTTACTCATTGATGTTTGGGTTTATGATTGGGCAATTAATATTTTACTCTCATGCCTCATTTTGGAATGCACTATCACTTTTGGGGCTAATATGTAGGTGCCTACTTATCTAGTTGCTTGAGAGAAAGTGCTGGAGAAACCTGCCAGCTGCAAAGAGAAATTATGTATTTGGCATTTGTTGTGAGACTAGGATCAGCGTCCTTGAAAGGCAGGGTTACTGAATGGTAAAAAAAAATTCACAGTATGAGTTAGGACTAAATGACATGATATGATTACATGGATTATGCAGCCTGGCAGTATTTGGTGCTCGATAAGTCAATTGTATTACTAGTCTTCTATCAGTTTATCAGTCAATAAAGCCATTCTTGGGTAAGATTCAACAAAATATTCAAGACTAACAATCTAGTGTTCATTCAGAGAAGAACTGGACAAATGTAAAGATAAATTATTAAGTAAGATTTAATTTGGGGCAAGTGATCCAATGCAGTCTCAGACAGCCCAACACATGTTAAAATCCAGGTCTTCTAGATGCTGGGAGAGAAAGCTGGCAGACTTCTCCATTGCCCTTCAGCTGAGAGAGAAACCTCAAACTTCATCGAACTTTCTTGAGTGAAAGTAACCTCTTGCGGGTGCCTTAATTTTTTCATAGTCTGGCTTTACTTTGGATATTTTCACAGCCTTAGAACTGTAAACTTGCAACTTAATGGGTTCCCCCTTTTAAAAGCCATTCTGTTTCTGGTATATCACATTCTGGTAGCTTGCAAACTACATACCATTATTATTTGGATCAACATCATGACCCCATAACACAACCAAAAGTTCTATATGATCTGACTTCTTCCCAACTTTACCTCCTCATCATCCTCTTCTACCCATAATTCTCTCATCTTGGCTACACTGTCCATATTTCTTCCCATATTTCTCTCATCTTGGCCACACTTTAGATCTCTCAAAGTTTCTAGGACTCATGAATTTTCCTCATGAAAAAAGTAGAGGGCAAAGCGGTCAAATTTTATAGCAGGTCCCTGATCTTAATAGTCGCAGAAATAGAAATTACGGGGCTTTTTCATTTGGAAAGTAAATAAGAGAAGCGAAATATTTTCTGTCCTAAAGATTCTTTGTCAACTTTTTCTGACCTTTTTTAAAAAGATAAAATGATAATTTTGGAAAGACTTAAAAAAGAGAAGGTAGTTTTGACACGCTACATTAATATTGGTATGACTTAGAAATATAAAGAAGGTATTCTAAATTATCAAATGAGTACCTTAAGTGTTTACTTCCACAAAGCCCTTGAGGGTATTTTAAGATCACCAAATTATTTTTTAAATTAAAGGAATTACATTGGAATATTTTGGTAAGTATGGTGGTGATGGTAGCACAGCAGCACTGAATTATATATCTGAATGTGTTTAAAAGGGGAAATTTTAGGCTGTTTGTTACTAGAGTGAAAATTTAGAAGTAAATATATATGGGCCTATACAACATAACGTAAAATATGGACTATAGTTAATGGTATAATTATAATAATGTTGTTTTATCAGTTGTAACAAAGGTACCACAATAATGCAAAGAGTTAGTAATAGGGAAAATTGGGGGGGGGGAGTCAGCAATGTAACTCTGTATTTTCTATAAACGTATAATTTCTCTAAAAAAAAAGTTACATTGATGGCATGCTAGTGTATTAGATAAGCACATTTTATTAAGTTCATGTTTTGTACCAACTACTGCTAACCCTTAGAAATGCAAAAGTGAATTAAATAGATATAGTCCCTGTTCTCGTGGGGCTTAGAGTAGGGAAGACAAGACATTAATCAAATAATCATACTAATAATATATAATTGCTGAGCTCTGATAAGTTCTAAGTATTGAAATGCTGAACTGTGAGTGCACAAAACTGGAAATGTAATGTAGTCTAGGAAGATCCAATTCAGATCTGAAAGATGAAGAGATATTTCCCAGCAACAGGCCAGGCTGAAAGAAAGCCTCTAAGTTGGGAGAGATCACTGTTCAATCAAGAAACCAAAGAAAAGACAGTGTGGCCGAGATGAGGGAAATATGGGAAGAAGGGGATGATGAGGAGGTAAAGTTGGGAAGAAGTCAGATCATATAGAACTTTTGGTTGTGTTATGGGGTCATGATGTCGATCCAAATAATAATGGTATGTAGTATGCAAGCTACCAGAATGTGATATACCAGAAACAGAATGGCTTTTAAAAGGGGGAACCCATTAAGTTGCAAGTTTACAGTTCTAAGGCTGTGAAAATGTCCAAAGTAAAGCCAGACTGTGAAAAAGTCCAAATTAAGGCACCAGCAAGAGGTTACTTTCACTCAAAAAATGTCGATGAAGTTTGGGGTTTCTCTCTCAGCTGAAGGGCAATGGTGAAGTCTGTTAGCTTTCTCTCCCAGCTTCTAACCTCACGAGAGTCCCCTGGGAGTGTTTTCTTTCTTCAGTTCCAAAGGTCTCTGGCTGCATGGCCTCTCATGGCTCTTAAGCAGTTTTCAAAATAGTTCCCTCTTTAAGGGTTCCAGTAAACAACCTCACCTTGAATAGTAGGGACACACCTCCATAGAAACCATCTAGTCAAAAGTTACCACCCACAATTGGGCGAGTTACATCTCCATGGGAACAATCAAAAAGCTCTCACCCAGCAATACTGACTGAGGATTAAAGTTCATGGCTTTTCTGGGGTCCACAACAGATTCAAACTGGCACAAACAGAAAATGTTGAAGCGGCTCAAGCAGGTGAAAGATGCCGTAAACAGATATATCACGGGCAGAAGGGATGAACTATATACAATTTTTTTTTTAATTAAGCAGTTAAAATCTTCTAAAATTTTTCCTTTTTTGCATAGTTTTGTTTATTCCTCTAATATCTTAATTCAGGCTAACCCTAGAGAAACTAGGCAATGCATGTGGAAAATGTTTTTCCTTTTAACACTTATTGAACAAATATGTCAGCAAATATAGATTTAACACTTTTTAATGCCTGGATTCCCTAAAAGAAACAGGCACTCAGGATAAAACAGTGAGCAAAACAGATAGAGCTACTGCTTTCCTGGAACTCTGATCTAAAAGGAAAAAGAACCAATTCTTATGAAATCATGAACTCTTAAAGGCAGGTATGCATGACCAAAGCAAACTGAAGACAGATCAGTTCAGTCACATTGCCCTTAGATTCAGACATTTGTCACCCCTTTGTTTGGGGGGTGCCTAGCATTGGGCCACTTTGTAATAGCACACTGATCAGAGAGACAATACAACCCATCACCTTAATCATAAAACTTGACACATATATTGTTCAATATTGCTCCAACTAAGTATCCCTGTCCATTTAGATCATGATAGAGGAGCTTAGAAGAGAATTATCACTCTATACTTGTCTCAATACAATCTGAATTTTCAGCCAGTTTTATTTATATTAAAGCAAAAAGACAGTCTCTTAGAGTTTACTGTCTATTTACATTTAAAATGAGTGAGCCCAGTCAAGATCAGCAAAGCTGCCTACTTGACTACCAACAGACCCTAGACTTGTAAGCAATAAATGTGTGTGTCACCGAGATTTTGTTGCTGCTTCTAAAGCAACATCACTGTGGCAATCAATAGAAAACACAGTCTAAAGTCAATCTGTTTATAAGGAGACCTATAAATTTGGAATTCATCGGCATCATTTCTCGTGTCAGCTATTCATACCAGGTGATGCTCTCATGGGTGTGTCGCCCACAACCATGGCTTATATCTTGTGCTTGAACCTCTCATTGAGTCCCAGAACTTGGGCATTGAAACAGCTGAGCAAAACCTCCATTTGGATATCTAATTGTACAGTTCTAACTTAATGCGTTTAAATAAGAACTCTGATTTCCCTTTCAAAACAGCTTTTTCCTCAGTCTCCTTCATTACAGTAAGTGGCACCATAATTAACCCAGTTGCCTAGGGCAATACACTATAGTTGCTTTTGCTCAAAACTGTGTTCGATCCATCAGTAAGACATATTGGCTCTATATTTCAGATACACCCTAAATCTAACCCTCTTCTATACGACCACAATCTTCCCTGGTATAAATGACTGCAGTAACATTGTTTTCTTAGTCTCTACTCTTAATACAGTTAATTATCTTCACCACAAGTGGATTAGTCTTATTTAAACCATTAATCAGATTACATTATTGTTCTACCCAAAGCCCTTCATACTCAAAATAAAATTCAAAGTCTTTCCCCTCCTGTGAGACACTGCACGATCTCTGCCCTCAACCCCATTCATCTTGTCACTATTTCCACAACACTAACTGAATTCTCTCTTGGTTTATTGGGTTCTAGCCATTCTAGCATTTTTGCTGCCTATCAAGTGGTGCATAAAATACACTCTTTTTAACTAGGACCTGCCTTTTGGTTAATTGTGACATGTTGGTCTAGCTCATTCTTACCATGATGGTTAGAACAAGCCAAGAAACAAATGAAAATAAAATCAACAACTAATTTTAATGACATCCAGGCCAACCGAGTCTTATTAGGGGCACTGGATATTAGGGCATGTCATTGCAGAGCCTGAACCACACACAGGAGGCGGTACGCCTACATTGCTGTGGTTCTGAAATGTTTGAAGGTTTCCATGGAAACGACGTGATTCTATGTTCTGTTTATAAGCTTAAAATATACGGTGGCAAGAAAGCACCGCTGCAACATACCACGTAAGGATGATTCAAAAGATGAAAGCCTATAAAAATTAATGATCAGAGAAGAATAGGGAATACTAAATCAACAGCCACATTATTAAAAAGAGAGGAAGTATAATTGGCCACATATGGTCACAGTATAACAAGGCAAGAGTCATTGCACTCTTTAAGCATTTACATTTACATTACCATCCTCCCTGCAAGGGTTCACGGAGGGAGCAACTGATGTGCCAACAACCTTGTGGAAATGAAATCCTTCCTTTACTAATACTGTCCATGGCATCTAATTAGCTATTAATAAAATGGTTTAACAGAGAGGACAAGCACCTAAGATAAAATCACCTTAATGAATTACCATCGTCACATTTGCTTATGAGTAGAGTGAGCTCAGAAATAATAAACTCGAGGCTACAGAGGTTTAGAGGCCAGATAATAATTCAGAAGAAATAAAATCACTGTGGTTTGAACTTCACTTAATTGCCTCAGCTTCTCGGGATTTAAAAATAGAAGGAAAAAAAGAAAGCGTGATCATTTTACAGGTCACTGTGCGATTAGAAAATTAAAATAATACATACCTATAAAAGATCTTTATTAAAAAAAATTATATTCTCTGTAAGTTACCACAATTCTGATAAAGCTCAAAGAAGATTCAGAGAGCCATTAACATACTGTTCTGTTTGGCCAAAATGCTTACTGGCTCACAGAAGTTTTACAAGCTTTTCTAGGACTTATCAATACTTCAGAAACAAGGTATTGATAAGCAGTATTCTTGAAAGTATCTTCAAAACTTTCCTTAAGAATTGACTTAGCCACAGACTATTTTTTTTTCAATTTTCTTGAGACATATTCATACACCACACAAACAAAAGTACACGGTCACTGGCCCACAGTATCATCACACAGTTGTGCATGCATCTCCATAATTGATTTTAGAACATTTTGATTACTCCAGAACAGAAATAGGAATAAAAAAAAAAATCCTCCCATACCCCTTGCACCCCCCATTATTGACCTATAGTATTGCTGTAGTAAACGTGTTACTGTTGATGAAAGAATATTAAAATATTACTGTTAACTACAGTCCGTAATTAACATAGCTAAAAAAACATCGCTATGTTTTTTCCCCATACATCCCTCTATTTTTTTTGGTTTGCACTTGTTGTGGCTCATGTAAGAACTTATTTAGATACATGACTTTAAACAACCACTTTCAATCAAATTCACCTGTAATTCATCATTATTTACAATCCAAAAATGAGCTACCCTCTCCTTTATCCATTTCCAAACATTTAAGTTCAACCTCGTTAGCAATTCTGCACCCATTAGGTAACCACTCCCCCTTCTCTAGCTTCTGTCTATCTCTAGGTACCCTATAGTCTACATTTTAAGATTCTCAGTTTACATGTTCTAGATCATATTAGTGAAATCGTACAATGTTCTTTTGTGCCTGGCTTATTTCACTCAGCATTACGTCCTCAAGGCTCATCCATGTTGTCACATGCTTCAGGACCTCATTCCTTCTTACTGCTGCATAATATTCCGTCACATGTATTTACCACATTTTCTTTATCCAGTCATCTGTTGGTGGACTCTTGGATTGCTTTCATCTTTTAGCAGTTGTGAATAATGCCGCTATGAACATCGGTGTGCAGATGTTGGTTTGTGTCCCTGCTTTCAGATCTTCTGAGCATATACCGAGTAGCAGATTGCGGGGTCATAGGACAACTCAATATTTAGTTTTCTGAGGAACCGCCAAACTGTTTTCCACGATGCTCGTAACATTTTACAGTCCCACCGGCAGTAAGTGGTCGTATTTCTCCACATCTTCTCCAACATTTGTAGTTTCCTGTTTGTTTAACACAAACTAATTTTTCTGTCTCCTTTGGGTGTATAGGTTTATGCTAATTTGCATGGCTGGGTCACATAAAAATTGCAAACATAAAATATCCTACAAGTACTCTCAGTTGTCTGCTACCTTTTTCTGTGCATCTGCTTCAGTCTCTTTTAAAATGTAATTTTATTGAGATATATTCACACACCATACAATCAATCCAAAGTAGGCAATCCTTGGTCCACAGAACCATCACACAGTTGTGCATTCATTACCATGACTGTTTTTTAGAATATTTTCATTACTCCAGAGAAAGAAAAAAGAGAACCCCAAACATCCCATACCCCTGACCCCTCCCTCTTATTTACCACTAATATTGCATTCTGCCCAACTGTATTATTGTAAGTTGTATTGTATTATTGTAAGTTGTATTGTATTAAACTTACAATAGAGGTAGTTTAACTGAGAGAGTGTAGTACTGAGAGATACATAGCTCAGTGGGACAAAACAAAACATACAGAAGTAGATCCACACAAACATGGCAACTGACTTTTCTTTTTTTTGCAATATAGTTATACAATCATTTTCAAAGATCAGGGCTACTGGATTACACCTCAACAACTTCAGGCATTTCCTTCTGACTATTCTAAAACACTAAACACTAAAAAGAAATATCTATATCACGAGTCAGTAGTCACAGTCATTTGTTAGACCCTAACTTCTCAGTTACCCCTCCTCCCTCACATTTGCTCTTTCTCTCAACCTTCAGGGATATCTGGGCAATGACATTTTAACTTTGTCATGCTGGTAAGATGTGTTGATCTTCTGGAGTAGAGGAATGAAGCTGGCTAATGTTCTTGGAGAGACTGGTACCTCTAGGTTTTAGGACTTACCTGGCCTCACATGAATCTGGAGGCCTTAAGTTTCTGAAAAAAACAATCTCACTAAAAACAACTTTTATAGAGACTTAGTTAGAGCCCAGGACACTCCCCGGGGTTTTCAGGATTACTATTGGTTAGGGCATGGCACACTGCAGTAGTTTGTTAATATCTGGCTAAAGCTTATGTAAGAGCAAGCTCCAGAAGGCCCTCTCGACTCTATTTGAAATCTTTTAACCAATGAAGTTTATTTTGTTCCATTTATTTTCCCCCTTAAGGTAGGAAGGCATTTTCAATGCCACATGCCACAGTGAGGCTCATCCCTGGGCATCCTGTCCCACATAGGTGGAGTTTATTTGCAGAGTTGGATTAAAAAGAGGTCACACTTGAGTAACATAAGAAGTTCTCTGGGCATGGTTCTTAGGCATAATTACATGCAGGCCTGGCCTCATCATTACAGAATTAAGTTTCATAAGGGCAAGCCTCAAGATTGAGGGCTTGACTTATTTAACTCGGAGTCCCTAATGTCCGAGAGATTATCAGGAATTCCCCAGGTGGGGAATTTTAATAGTTCTACCTTTTTCCCCAGTCCCTCAAGATGACTCGGCAAATACATTTTCATTTTCTGTCCAAAATAACTCTGGAATGTATCTGGGTATTACATTAACCTGTACAGAATAATAAGATCTCATTCTGAATTCTAGGTTCCATGTAGTTAGGTTGTTTAAATAAACTTAATAAACAGTTTAAATTAGATAGTGTGCCACAGAAAACCTAAAATTTGGACCAAATAAACATCTCTTCCTTTGGTCTCACACAGAAGCTGAAGTTTCAAAATACAAATAATATCATCCTTTACCCCTTATTCTGATTTACTTTAGTCCTAGCCAGGTCCATTTCATTCATATTTCTTAATGAAATCTGCTCTCTTTTTCAGCTCTTTAACAGTTCTTACTTTCAGAGCCACAGAGCTCTAACTATGAGTCTCGGGTGTCACACAGATACTCTAAGTTCCAGGAAACTATCATGTTATACACAAAGAGCTCAGCATCTCAGAATTTAGAAATAACCATTACAACTCAGGAATATATATGACTGCTGTAAGGGCTTACAATCTAGGAACTTTTACAATGAGACTTATTTGAACATTTTGTACTTCTTAATCATCGATTGCCCAATCTCTCTGCCCACTTTCTATCCCCTAATAATCCATGCACTTGAATTCAATTCTCACAGTTTGCTTATTATAGTTAGTTCTTATTAGTGAGAACAAACATTATTTGTTCTTTTGTTTCTGACTTATTTCACTCAACATACTGTCTTCTGGGTCCATTCACCTAGTTGCATGCCAAACGACTTCATTCCTTCCTGCAGCTGCTCAATGTTCCATTCTCTATATACACCATATTTGCACTGTCATTCTTCAGTCAATGTACCCTTAGGCCACCTCCACCCATTGCAAATCATGAATAATGACACCATAAACACCACTCTGCAAATGTCTATTCATGTTCCAGCTTTCAGTTCTTCCAAGTATATACCTTGTAATTGGATTGTAGGATCACAGCGCAACCCTTTATTTAGCCTCCTTGGAACCGCTCATTGCTTTCCAGATCAGCTGCCCCCTTCTACTTCCTTACCTACAGTGAATAGTTATCTCCTTCTCTCTACATCTTCTCTAGCACTATATCTTTCTGTTTATTTTTTAAAACTGTTTAGTTTGCATACTATACAATCCATTCCAAGTGTAAAATCAATGGCTCCTGGTATATTAACATCCTTCTCTTTTAAATCTTTTTTTTTCCAGCCACATGATGGACGATGGCAATGACCAAGTCTTAACTTTTACAAGTTGTAGTTTAGTTACCCAGAAAAGATTAAATTAACATAATCTTAGTGGCAATACCAAATTCTCAAGGAAGGTATTCGATGAAGAGTGCAGGTTTAATGCCAAACTCTGAAGTTGCTACCTTGTCGACAGAGTGGGGGAAGAAATGGAAGCAAAAACATTAATCTTACCTTCAGAATTTATCTAGATTCTGATCAATTCTTACTACTTTCCCTGCTATCTCTATATCTAATATATTCCTCTATTATAGCAATAGCTCCTAGCTAGTCTCCATACTGTCACAAGTGTCCTCCTGTGACTGTCCTCAGCAATCGATGCCTTTAAATAAATTAGGTTCAAGTTACTCTTCAAAATCCTCCTCCATTGGCTTCCCATCTCACACTTAATAAAAGTCAAATTCCTCCAATTGCTTATAAAGTCCTGTAGGATCTTTCCCAACTATGCTTCTCACATCTTGCCCTCCCCATTCCATTCCTGTCAACTACCTGATCTGGCTTCATCTTTTCCTAGTACTCTTTTTCTCTTGCTGACTTGACTCCAACCAGCCTCTTTGCTGTTTCTCAAGCATGTCAGGGACACCCCCACTTCAGGGGGTTGCACTTACTGTCCCCTCTAAATGGGATGCACGTCTTGTAAATAGACACATGGCTATCTCCTTCAGCTCTTGCAAGTATCTGTTCAAAGTCATCTTCTCAGAAAGGCTTTCCTTCCCTAACCACTCTTGAAATTCAATGTCTTTCTGGTTGATGTACTTTTAAGATGGCCACCATGATCCCCACCTCCTGATGTTCCGTTCTTTTATAAGCCCCTCCCTTTGAGTGTGAGAGACCTCTGACTTGCCTCTAAACAATAGAATACGGTAAAGGTAAAAGCATGTCTCTTTCATGACTATGTCTTATATAACACCTTGCGTTGCTAGCAGACTTGCTCTGGATTCTTTCTTTCGATTGTTGATTTTGAAGCTGCCACACATTCTACAGCCACAAGGAAAATAATTCTGCCAACAACCTGAATGAGTTTGGAAGAGGATTCTTCTCCATTTGAGCCTCCAGAATGTATCCTTGGCCAACACCTGAATTGCAGCCCATAAGACACTGAAGCAGCAAACCCAGTTAAGCCATGTGCAGATTTCTGAGTCACAGAAACTATGAGATAATAAAGATGTGGTCTTTTAAATTTTGATAATTTGTTGCACAGCATAGAAAGCTAGTATGGTCTCTTATCATTTTAGGTAGTCCATATTCCCATGTCCTGCTACACCTTTTCACTGTACACTTATCACCTTCTAACATACTATGAATTTACTTCTTATGGGTTTGTTGATTGTCCCCACCCCCACCCCCGACACACACACACTAATATTCAAGTTCCGTGGGGCAGGATTTTTTCTGCATCATATATAACAGACATTCAATGAAACATTTTTTAATGTTGATTTCCACTTTATTATACAAACTAGATTGATGTTGGAAGTGAGTTCACAGTCAATTCAGATGTACACACACATACACATACACACACTCCACTCATAACACATAATTCAACACTGTCAAAAGACTTTTATTTTATTTTATACCAAATGTATGATTTGTATGTTTTCCCTTTCAATTTATACTTTTGGTCTCATGTAAGAGCAGCTTCAATCTTAGCTGAAAATAAAATCCATGTAAATTACATGTAATTTATGTCTTTCACTAATGAAAGACATTGGAGTGTACAAGCTGGTTTATGGCACCATTCTATGGGATCTCCTACTTTAGAGAGTATTAAAATTGGGATGAATAGATAGTCATCTCTCTGGTATGCTATAATTACGGCTCTTTAGGAAGCCAAGCAAAGTTCATTCCATCTCCATGTTTTGTGAATGGAGATTGAGTAAAAAAAAAAACAGTAATGTAATTACAGAAGAAAGCCCACTTTTTCTTACACTAAAAAGGAATTCATAATTCATCATTTTTTCACTATTTGAGAAATATTATTAGCCTTGTCATTAACTCACCATGTTTTTACTGTTACCCACAGAGAGGAAACATTAACGCTACATCAAAGAGACATATAAATATCAGTGCTTCTGTATCAAACCATCCCTAGTTCTATTTTTTCTCAAAATGCTAGTTGGCCTATTTTGTCATGATATCCTTTGTCACATGATCATATAAAACTCTGTTATTGTTGTTTCCATGAAGTAAAAGGTTATTAGAAAGAGAGCTAAAGGAGCTTATAGCAAAAATAAAATATTTTTATATAATTTTTTAAAATTTTCCCTCAAGTTATTAAAATGCATTTAGTCATCTTTTTTGTCAAATTAACTAAAACATTTGTTGAACATAATTCATGGAGCAAGCAACGTGCTAGGAACTGGCCAAAGACAGAATAGACTCAGTCTTTTCCTAGAGACCTTTGTGGTTAATAGGGAGGCAAAGTAACCACTGGGATGCTTCCGAAGGGTGCCAGAAGCAATCGCTCTGTCTGCTGGTGAAGAGTGGCTGCAGATGCAAATGGCCTTAGAGATCATCCATTGCTTCAGTTCTTCAAAGTGCCCCCTGGGAATCTGTGCATGTGAACATATTTTTAATTAGAATATTTGAAGATATTATTCGTTAACATGAAGATGAGCTAGGTTATGGTGGCCTTAATCCAATGTTACTAGAGCACTGATAAGCAGAGAAAATTTGGGTGTAGAGTAGAAGACAGGCAAGGAGAGAGACACCTGTGTAACAGAGGCAGAGGTTGAGTCCATGTTACAGCCAAGGAAGCTCGTGGACTGCCAGCCCTGCCAAGACCTTACAGACTTCAGAAGAGCATGCCTCTGCTGATGCCTTCATTCAGAATTCTGCCCTCCAGAACTGGGAGACAGTAAGTTTTTGTTGCTTAAGTCAACTAGTGCATAGTACCTTTTTACAGCAGCCCTGTGAAACTAAGAAAGAACCTCTGTATTGTTAAGATAGTTTGATAAAGGTAAAAATAAAAAATAAAGGTAAAAACAAAAATAAAACAAAGTGTCATTTTACCTCCAGATCCACAACATAGTTGGAAGCAACTTCCCAATACCATTTGAATTTGATAAAATATATTCCGATGCCACATGGGAGACATGTCTTACACCTTTTGCCACAGTTCTATATAGTATGTGCTTCTCTATCTTACAGTACTACTACAATGGACCAGACTGAATCATCCTGTCATGTACAATCATATAGTGCCATCTCCCAAAATAAAGGTATCATCAAGGGAGGCATTCTTGAATGAATTCAAAAAGTCTCCAAGGATGTTAATCATAAACTATTGAAATCTGTATGTTGAATTTCACAAGGCAATTGGCAGTAGCTTAGAAGCAATTTCAGATATAGAAATATCTTCTACCAATCCCTTTAGAAAAGGTTCTATGAGGTCTAAATATTAAAAGTTGTTTCTACACCCCCCAGAGAACCTCTTTTGTTGCTCAGATGTGGCTTCTTTCTCTCTAAGCACATTTGGCAGGTGAACTCACTGCCCTCCCCACTACATGGGACACGACTCCCAGGGGTGTAAATCTCCCTGGCAACATGGGACAGAAATCCTGAGATAAGCTGGGACTCAGCATCAAGGGATTGAGAGAACCTTCTTGATCAAAAAGGGGAAGAGAGAAATGAGACAAAATAAATTTTCAGTGACTGAGAGATTTCAGAGTCAAGAGGTTACCCTGGAGGTTCCTCTTATACATTATATAGATATTCCTTTTTAGTTTATGGTGTATTGCAGTGGCTGGAGGGAAGTAACTGAAACTGTAGAGCTGTGTTCCAATAGCCTTGATTCTTGAAAACTATTGTATAACGATAATAACTTTCACAATGTGACTGTGATTGTTAAAACCTTGTGTCTGATGCTCTTTTTATCCAGGGTATGGACAGATGAGTAATATATATATATATGGATAAAAAATAAATAAATAATAGTGGGGATAAGGGCTAAAATAAATTGGGTAGATAGAAATACTACTGGTCAATGAGAGGGAGGGGTAAGGGTTTGGGATGTATGCGTTTTTCTTTTTTCTTCTATTCTTCTGGAGTGATGCAAATGTTGGTGATGAATACACAACTATGTGATGATAGTGGGAGCCATCGATTGTACACCATGTATGGTCTGTGTATGTGTGAAGTTTTGTCAATAAAAAATACTAAAGAAAGAAAACAGCAGTTTGTAAACGAGACTGGCTGCTGGCTCAGGGGATGTGGGGTGCAAGCACATGTCCACAAGCTGGGTGTCAGGCTCATGCTGCGGGCCGGAAACAAGCCCATGCAGCAGGCAGTGACGCCTCAGTGGCAAGATTTCAGAGCCCCGGCTAGCAGCAGTCAGTAAAACCAAACCTGCAGACGTGGTGATGGAGGTCTCTGAGCATGGGCAAACACTTCTAGGGAGAACTATGTTCAGGAACTTCTAGGAAAAGCATCAAGTCTCTAAAATTCTGTCTTTCTGTCCTGAAATCAAATGGAACTTCATTGGTCACCTATCACCTACAGAAATAAAACGTCAAGAAATTGATGGCTGTCTCCAATCTACTCATGTCGGAAACAGTGGATTCTTCAGAAAAAAAAGTAAACAGTTGCTGGCAGAAAAAAAAATCTTTTCCAGAAAGGTTAAAGGTCATGGTGCAATTTAATTCCAGTGGACAGGAGGGTAAACATGACCTTTCCCCATCAGAGACAGTACTGTGGTAGAACACATAAATGCCAAGGCCCCAACCTGGAGTTTGTTGGATTGATGACCATAGAAAGCTCTGGGCGTGATCTTAGGCAAAGACCAAATCCAGACTTCAGATGTTACTGCCACTCCAGAAAGGAGCATCCCCACTGAGCAGGTTAGCTGAGCATGGGCATGCATGGACTTCCAGCATCAATTGAAGTAAGGTCTACAGATGTCCAAACAGGAAGGAGCATTTTTGGAGAAAGGGATTACTCAGAGAAGCCTACCCTGGATAAGACTGCAGCAGACCTGAAGGCCACCATGGAGTTCACTCAGGAACACTGAGCCAAGGCATAACCTGGCAGTAGCCCACGAGCTGTGGGCCCTTTCCAGGAAGACTTAACTATGCATTAATCTAAATTTTTGTTTTGATATTCCCCATGTTACAGCACAACAGTGCTCTCCTTATGACTTGGGTAGAGTGTGCTAATAATTATTTATGTGTTGGTGGAAACCATCTGTTGGTAGTCTCTGATATAGGATGCTAGCTTCAGGCAGTGGCTTTGGATTAGATTTGAGGAATCCAGAAGATACCAAACCAATAGCAAGGAATCAAGCTCAATCTTGAATCCTGCCCAGAAGCACCAACCAATCATGAATGCCTTCTCCAGACTAAAGTTTGGATCACTGAAGTCAGAAGGGATTCTAGCTGTCATCTGCCTTAGTAGAAAATTCCATTCCCTCATTGTTACCAACTTCATGCCCACTCCCAGCATTTCAGTCCCCATTTTCTACCTTACCAAGTCAGTACTTAAAGACTTTCTGTCCTCTGGAAGGGCAGTCCCAGTAATTTTAGAAATGAATCAAGTTAATGCCCTCCACTCAAATTGCTGCCAATGGGAGTTCATCACTGACAATGCTGTGGGATTGACCCTGAAAGTTGCAGCAGTCCTATAAATTGGCCTTGGGCCCTCCTCTCATTCTCCTGAAGAGGCAGGACTTTGGACTTTTACCTCCAGGACATACAGTGGTGAGAATTTAATGATATGATTTCTCCTTCAACATAATTTTCTTTATGATGCTTATTTCTCCAAGACAGACCCATGAATCTCATTGGTCACCAGAAATGAAAGATGCCTTTAAAGCCAATTCAAGAACATGGTTTCAATGAGGGCTTGCCTCAAGGTTTCTTTCCCTGAGGAGCACTTTCCAGCCACATTTATAACCTCATCACTTTATTTGTAAGTCAGAATTTTGCAACTCTTTTTCTTGATTGCTAATAAAATAGCAAGAGCTTAAAAACCAGAAAGTACCACCCTCACTCATGGGAGATGGCTTCATTGCAGGTGGTTATTTTCTATATGACATTTTCTCTTACTCATGCCCAGTCCTTAATTTTACAAACAAATTTTCAGAACATGCTGCGGCTACTGAATATAATTTTGCAGAACTTGACCCACTATGATTCCTGAACTGTTTCAATCAAAGCTACAATGTGATATTTCAGTTATTAAATAAAAATGTGTTTGAATTATTAAAAAAAATGCAAGAGTAGCTGAAAAACTTAATTTGCTTCCCAATGCTCACGGAGGCTCATAACGGAAAGTATTCATTTAACATCATTTATGAAAAAAATGAATACCTACTAAGTATCAAAAACTATGCAGAACTTTCTAGGGACAAGGATGAACAAAGCAGACTTGTCTCTGAAATCAAGAAACCTGGAAGGGAGAAAGACAAAAAAAAATTATAAAATGTAGTAAATTTGTGATTGAGATAAACTCAGGATATTATGGGAGCATAAAGAAGAATCTTATAGTGACCATATATCCAATCTTGTACAAAACCAGTGTATGTATGACCTTCTTTCCCAGTATAATCATTTATAACTCTGCCTTGCATTATCAAAAGTATCCAGTTTGGAAAATAAGTTACCTAATTACACTAACTAAAACATACTTGAGAGAGTTTGATTTATTAGGTGGCTGGGAAGGTAGAAGTAGGGAAGGCTACCCTGGATCATTTAACATTTGAGAACTGAAATTGTCTTACTGTAGTGGTATTTGGGCCTGTGGTATGGACCATCAGTTGCTCTGAGGCAAGAAACAAGAGAATTAAGCAAAAGTCAGATTATGAAAGCTTCATGGCCTTACTAAGAAGTTTGGATTTCCTTTTATTTTGAAAGTAATGAAAGCCTTTGAAAGCAAGAGCTTCAAAGACCAAATAAACATTTTGAAAAAGCAGTCTGGCAAAGATATAAATCTATAAAAGCAGTATGGAAGATACAAATCACTGAAGTTGAGATTAAAGACGGCAACACATAAGCAAAGGCATTTGCAAAACTTCAGTCACGAGATAAGTCTTGGGTACATGGGTGATTCAGCGGTAGAATTCTCACCTGCCACAGGGGAGACCCGGATTCAATTTCTGACCCACGCACCACCACCACCGCCACAAAAACAAAAATGCTGCAAACAATATTCCCAATGATATACACATGTATCTGCCTCTCTGTGTGTGTGGATATATTTAAAAATGCATATATGTAGGGAGACATAAAAAAGTCTCTAACCTATGGAAATGGAAATATAGAAGGAAATACGGAAATTTGAAAAATGTGGGGAAATATAGTCTCCAGACCAGCAAGTGTTCAGATGTGATGGGATAAGTGATTACAAGGGGCCCAGGTTGTCTTCCAGGTTTCTTGTTGAGTCATTGGTTGAACACTTCCTGCAGTAGGGAACACAGGAAGAGCAATTGTATTCCTTTATTTTTTACTTTGGGGGGCAGTAGTCTGCGGGGGTCGGAGGTAATAAAATAAGCCTAGGGAATATAGGTCACTTTTTTTTGTACATGGGCAGGCACCAGGTATTGAACCTGGGTCTCTGGCATGGCAGGTGAGAATTCTGGCACTGAGCCACTGTCACACTGCCCAAGAATATGTGTCACTTTGAAGGGAACTTTAAGAACCCTTAAAAGGATGTGCTTTGAGTGGAATTATAATTTCCCTGAGGAAAAGGAAAAGACTGTAAGTATCTCTTTGGTGCAGCACTGTGTCCTCAGTGTGTAACAGAGGAGTTGACAAATAGTATGTGCATAACAAACCTTTGTTAAATGGGTTAATAATTAATGGGTTAGGTGGACTTGGTTTTAAATCCTAACTCAGCCACTTGATAGATAGATGAATATGAGCAAGTTATTCCTATAAGCCTCAGTTTTCTCACTGAAAATCAGGATGTAATGAAGTCCAATTCACTGATACTTGTGAAGTGTGAGTGAGATAGTATATATGGATGTGCCTTGTCAACTATAAGACAATTTGGAAATATCAGAAATCTTTATTAGCACTCTATGCTCTGAAGGATCAAAACATTCAAAGTTCCCCATTGCTAAACCCCGTTATGGCATGTCTAACCTTGGACAATGCAAACTCCGAGAACACTTCTCTACCTCCACATGCCACACTGCCAGACTCTTGGAGCAAATCTATTTCCAGCAAACTCCACATGTTCTGAAACCCAGGAAATAGCAGTGTAAACACAATATTATAATCTATAGTTGTTCAGGAAGTGTGTGAACATTCCTGGGAATATGTGTGTGCACTCTATACTTCCAAGCGTTTAATGCTCCATGCAATCATATATTCTCACTTTTAGACCTTTCCCTAACTCTAGAGTTACAGGAGTGCTCCTTACACATTGCAGTTCTTATCTTACATGCCAAGATCTACTATATATTTCTCCTATCTTCTCTATCCTGCAAATCTGGATCCCACATTCCACTCATAGGAAGTACCAATGGAAACAGTCAAGTGTGCAATAAGGGCCATCCTAGGTTCTTTGCTTTAATTCATGTCAGTACTTGATGTATTGGAAAAGTGCAACCCTGAAGATTGAACCTGGATGCCCACTGCCCATATTCATGCTCTTGAAAGCATGTGAGAATCTTCTAGTCTCAAATCAGGCTGGTTTTCATGTAAATACTCTGCCTGGCCCAGAAAAAGAGATATGTTTGAAGGGGGTTGATATTGGGTCTCTAAGAGAGAGCCTTCTTTGCTCTCAGAACAGAATCTCAATAAATTCATGAGGTACCTCCTTATGGAGGCTCTACAATAAAACCTGGCTCCTGAAGTAGATTGAAAACTCCTTGGGTTAATAGGAATCACAATTTCTTACTAATACTAACAGAAGAAAAGGCCAAAACCTTGTATTTTACCATTTGTGCTGGTATTAAAACAATATTTTACTTTAAAATTGGGTAATAAAAGTAAAAAATTAAGCATTTACCTTCCTTTCATGTAGGAACTCTGGAGTAACCAAATAGCCCCAGTGAATGGGGAAAGCTCTTCTTCACAAAATATAAATGTCTATCTAATAAGGTAGAAGGAATGATAGAACTAGAAGGTCATCATTCTGAAATTCCTAAAGAAATGGATTTGTGCAAGGATTATCAAGTTGTATTAAGTGAATCAGGGCATATGGTTGAAGAGGAGCCAGCCACTTAAACGTTACAATGTAGCTACCTCATGAATTACTTACTAGACTCAAGGGAAGCACTGTCACTGTGCAATGGAGAGGTGATGCTGCCTTCATCCTCATTCAGTAGTCCATCATAATATCATTAATGGCGGGTCAATCAGACATTACAATGTCTCTTGCTACAGTGCAGCATGGGATACACAGCATCACCAGGAGGTATTCTAACCAAACTTGTTTAAGTTGAATTCATCATCATGTCTTTAGACCCTAATCTATATTTTCCAGTTCATAGGAAATCTAGGAACAGAAGAATGCACTACATATGAGAAGGAGAAAACAACCAAACTTGTGCTGTTCAGTAAAGGAGCCATTCACTACCTGTGGTAGCTATTTAAATTCAAATTACATTTTAATTTGAAATAATTAAATAAAGTTAAAAATTCAATTGCTTGGTCACACTAGGCACATTTCAAGTGCTCGATAGCTACATGTGACAAATGGCTACTTTATTGTTCAGCATAGGTACAGAACATATCCATCATCTCAGAAAGGTCTGTGGGTCAGTCCTGATGAAGACAAATCCAGAGGTTAGGATCTTCTGTAGAACATCTAGCTTTACCTATTCAACAAGTCAGTGTCCTGGGGAAAAAAAAGAAAGAAAAGAAAAATACTATCCCAGCTTCTAAAACCTCAAGGGGCATAGCAAGCAGGCTGTGTGATGTTTAAATAGTTTAAAATGAAGTATTTTGGGGACAACTGAGAAATCTGATTATGGATTGAACATTAGATAAAATGAAAATATATTAATGTAAAAAGATATATAAGGGTGGGGTAATAGGGATAATTTCAGGATGAAGGGAGTATGGTGTTTATTTTTCCTAATTCATATTTTCTAAATTTCTACAATGCACATATAAGTATTTTCAGATCATAAGGGATTATTTTAACTTTCATTTTTAAAGTGGTATTGCTCACCTTCCAGAAGAAATTTTGATGGCTGGTTTATCTTGATCTAGGTTTATCTTTGCCACATTACTGTGGTAGGAAAGAATCCTCTGGAAAGCTCTAAGGAGCCCAAACCAAAGTGAATGGCAAGACAGGGATGTAAAATCTTGAAACTTAGTGAAAAAGTGAAGAGAATTTAAGGTGGTCAAATAAAAGACAAATTTTAAGACTCTTTAAAAGAGAGACCATTTATTTATCAAAAGGAGATAATTTACAAATTGGGAGATGCTCTATGAAGAGACAAAAGCACTTCATCTTCCTCTAAGAAAAAGGTAGCCTATATAGTAAATACAATGAGGTTACACAAAGAAAATATGATTAGTTAAGTAAAGCAATAAGAAAAGCAAGCCATATAAGGGGATAGAATGCCAACTAACAAAATTTATCTACTCCTGGCAAAAGGTCTGGTTTTGGGGAAATCAAGACCCGGGCTCAAAAAATTTCAGAACATCCTAGCAGTTGTGCAAGGTCAGAGTGTCTCAGTTATCTTGTCTCACAGATAACTTGTCTTAAGCATGTGTGCAGATAAGTACAGATAAGTTGGCCTTTGCTTGAGATATATATGGACCAGTTGCCTCTGCCCTTACTAATTCATTTAACAGGTAGATGTTGGAAAAGAAGACCTAAAATGCAGTGAGAAAAGCCATCAAGGATTGAAAGCAATTAGTCAAAACCAAACAGATATGATAGTTACTGGAAGTGGTTAATAATTAGTTTTAGAGAAATATTGAGAACAAATACATTCCACACTGTTACTCTTACTAGGCTACCATTAGCCATATAGAGACATGTCCATATGAATGTCCCAGTATTGGAGGGCTTTCTTTGCTTTCCATTTTAACCTTCAATTCTGGTTTTAAAAAAATCAAACTGCCCTGAATTTGTTCATGGGAGAGTTTCTGCTCCCATGCACATCCAGAATACACTATTCAAGGATACAGGGGAATCTGTCCAAAAGTCTACCTATTTAAGCAGCTTTCACTGCCTCTCTTTTCTCAGTTGCCCTACCTGCCACAAATATGATATTCATCAACAGTTCTTGTCAAGGTTACCTTAGGCATAATCATCAGATCTGCCCTACAGTATCACCCCTGGAATTCTGCCACCTCTACTCAATTGCAGTATGGCACAACCCTTAGATGCCAACTTAAAATCCATTATTTCCTTCTTCCTTACTATGATAGCCTTGTTTTAGTTTGGAGTAGCAATGTGTCTGTTTAGAAGGTTGCTCATTTAAAAGAATCAACCTCCCAAGTGTAGCCTACCTATAGGTATGCGTAAGAGTTACTTCCAGAGAACCTCTTTTGTTGTTCAGATGTGGCCTCTCTCTCTCTCTAAGCCCAGCTCTGCAAGGGAAATCATTATGCTCTTCCCTATGTAGGTCATGACATCCAGGGGTGAAAGTCTCCCTGGGAACATGGGATATGACTCCCAGATATGAGCCTGGTCCTGGCCCCATGGGATCGACAATGTCATCTTGAACATCTTGAACAAAAGGGGGAATAGAAGTATAACAAATAAGGTATCAGTGACTGAGAGAGTTCAAACAGAATTGAGAGGCTGCTCTGGAGGCAGCTCTTATGCAATCTTCAGTTAGATGGTGTTACCTATCATAGTTTGCCAAACCCCAACCAAAACTATTCTTGCCAACCCTAAAGAACACCCAGGGCATTATATAGGATTCTACAAAAGTTACATGTACTAGGGTAACTTTCCAGAAACCTACAACCTGCAGGTGGGTCCCTAGACCAGATAAGTGCTGAAATGCAGTGGGGCCACCCTTTCCAGAACATCAAATAGTTCCATCCCCCTATCCATTATTGACAGCCCTTTCCAACATGAAGAAGTTAGAATGGGCATAGCCTAAATACCTCTACAGAGTGGGAAAAAGATCAAAGATGATGTTGGAGTTATACAGAGAAGGTAGGGTTTAACAAATTAATATGATTGCTGAATCATTATATTGATTTTTTTTTAGTCTCCCATGTCTTGGAGCAGCTAGTAGTAAAAACCTAAAATTATGGAATTGTAACCAACACGAAACTCTGAAATCTGTTCTACAACTAATTGTTTCAAGGTACTTTGAAAGTTATTGCTTTTTTGCATATATGTTGTTTTTCACAGAAAAGAAAAAAAAGTTGATTGTGATGATAAACACACAGCTATATGATGATATTGTGAGCCATTGATTGTACACGTTGGATGATTACATGATATGTGAATATATAATATATATCAATAAAATTGCATTAAAATAAAACAAAAGAATCTCCACACTTTGCATTTTGTGAAGCCTATGTGATCCAGTTTGTACAGAGCAAGTCAGGGTTCTGCAGACAAGCAGAACCAAGAGGATATATATCTACTCTCACACATATATATATGTATATATATATCATTTTATATATATATAGTGAGATTTGTTATGAAGAATTGGTTCAACTGGGGAAGGATTAAGGTATTGAGAGGTGACTGCTAAGGAGCATGTAAATAGTATGAGACACTTCCCTCAGCCAACTGCAGATGTAATCAGAGATAGATGCAATCAATCTATCTCTCATAGATTAATTATCTATCTCAATCTATCTCTCATAGATTAATTATCTGTCTCTCAGATAGACATCTGAGAGATGTTTAATCTAAGCAATCAGAGGCTTTTCAGGGGGAGGTGATAGCTTTAGCAGTCCGAAGAGAGAAATTTTGTCTCTACTTCAGCCAACCAGCTTCTCCTGGGGAGTTCATCTCAGGCCTTCAAAGCATTGCCAGCCGGCAGCCTGCCCTACAGAATTTGAACTCGTGCATCCCCAGACGTGTGAGACACTTTTATAAATCTCATACTATTTACAGATATCCCCTAGAGAGCCCTGAGTAATGCCCCTTCCTTAAGTAAACATGTTTTAAAGTAGTAATTTATTTTTAAGCCATTTTATTGCGATATATTCATATACCACAATCTATCCTAGATGCACAGTCAGTGACTTCTCATATAATCAGAGAATTGGGCATTCATCACCACAGTCAATCTTAGAACATTTTCATTCCTCCAAAAAGAAAACCCACATATTCCTTAGCAGTCACCTCTCAATCCCTCTGTCCTTACCCAGTCCTGCACAATCATTGATCTAATTCTGTCTCAATAGATTTATTTTTATTTAAAAAATACTACAATGTTACTATTAATTGTAGTCCATAGTTTGCATCAGATGCATTTTTCCCACACGCCACCCCGTTATTAACATCTTGTCATAGTGACATACACTTCTTATAGTTCTTAAAATAACAGTCTATTTGTACTATTCACCACAGACATCGATCACCATAGTACTTACACTTTATGCACATACAGCCTCATGTCTTATCCTCCAGCTTTACTTCTAGTAACATACATAATTCATTTTTAATAACAAATCCATTGTCTACAAATTGCACAAATTTAATTATTCAACATATGCAGAAAATTCAAAATTTTGACCAGAATGATTAGGGAGTCAAAAATCACTAGAATATTATTTCTTATAAAATAAGTACAAACCACAATTACATGGAAATTAAATTCCTTACTGCAGTCTAATTGCTTACTTCCTCCAACAACATCCTTTTGATAATAATAGTCATTGGATTTAATAAACTTTTCTTTTGACATTTTGGAGCATAAATGGTTTTTAATGAATTATTATTTTGAGAGGCTGTATCCTTTACTGTCAACACACATTGGCAAAAACAAATAAAATCTTAAAACTGTAAAAGTATCTGGAAATGGATATAGTCATTTTTACCTGCAAAGAAAATGGCAGATTCCAAAGAATAATGCTTAATTTTAGAAAACAGCTTAAGTTTTAGCTACTCATCTGTTGATGCCTTCTTAATTACCATACCACTCTAACTTTATCACTCAATTTCAATTAGGATTGCAGTAGTACACATCAATATAATAACTAAAAGAATTAAATTGAACATCTAGAATGCTAAAAGGCTAGAATATATATTTAATGTTTCAATTTTTTTGAGAATGATATTGCTGTATCAAATGTAGAAAAATAATAAAATTTGAAGTTTAGTTTTGGATAATAGATGGGCTGCTTGTGAGATTTCAGTCAGAGGTAGTTTTTCCCCTTCTTTTCCTAAAATTTTCTTTAATGAAGAAGTTGACAGCATGGCAAGAGACTACAATTTCTTTTGCAACAATATTATTCATTTTCTTAATCACTTCTTCATTTTATTCTTCAAAAAATTTCTTGATACCTATGATGCTCTGAAGAGTAAAATATAACTGAATTTTAGTTTTTGCAATCTTTTGCTTAAAACAGTATCATGTAAAGTACTGTGGTAGATAGATTCAGTTGTTAACTTGGCCAGGTGAAGGTACCTAGTTCTGTTGCTGTGGACATGAGCCAATGGTACGTGACTCTCATCTGTTGCTGATTACATCTGCAGTCGGCTAGGAGGCATGCCTGCTGCAATGAATGAGGTTTGATTTAATTGGCTGGTGCTTAAATGAGAGACTCAATGTAGCACAACCCAAGCAGCTCAGCATACCTCATCTCAGCACTCACAGCTCAGCCCAGGCCTTTGGAAATGCAGAAAGAAATCACCCCAGAGAAAATTGTTGCAACCCAGAGACCTGGAGAGAAGGCCAGCAGAGACCATTCTGTGCCTTCCCATGTAAGAAAGAACCTCAGTTGAAAGTTAGCTGTCTTTCCTCTGAAGAACTAACAAAATAAATCCCCTTTTAGTAAAAGCCAATCCATCTCTGGTATGTTGCATTCCAGCAGCTAGCAAACTAGAACAGATTTGGTTCCAGAAGTGGGGTGCTGCTGCGGTTTGCAAATACCAGATATGTTGGAATGGTTTTTTGCATGGCTAAGGTGAAGATTTTGGAGGAACTGTGAAGAGAATGATGGAGAAGTCCTGGAGTGCTTGAAGAGATTGTTGGTGTAAACAGAACCATTGCCAATCTGGACAAAGGGAGACACAAAGGGACAAATTGGAGTTTGCAGAGTAAGAACCATGGAAGCTTGGGTCTGAAGCCAAGAAACCTCAGCCAGGAGAATGGACCCACCCATACACATGGAAAGCGTGAGTTTACCCCGAAGGGCGAGGATAAGTCTTCCACTTTGTTGCAGTGGAAGAGCTGTGCAGCCTCAGGCCTTGGAGAAGGTACAGCATGCTCTTTGGGGGACTGGGGAGAACCTGGCTGCCACCACATGGAGGGGTTGAGCGTGTGCCCCAGAAATGGCAGAGACCAGGTGTGGCCCCAATGCCTGGAGAGAGTGGAGCTGAGAAAAAGGTGATCTACCAAATGTCCCCTGAGGTTGATTGGGAAAGAGGTGGGCCACTGCATAGACCCTTGGAAAGGGTGGGACTGCCACTTTCTAAAGTCAAGGGATAAATGACTTTCAGACTTTGAAATCCCATGGTGCTTGCCTTGCAGGTTTTACATTTGTGTTTCTTCCAGTTTCTCCCTATGGAAATGAAAACCTGTATCCTGTGAATATCCTCCTTTGCATATTGGCACCAGATAACTTGTTTTGAGATTCATAGGTCCACAACTAGAAGAGAATTTTTGCACCTTAATATTGTTTAAGGTGATGCATGTACTTGCCAAGTTGACAAGCGGTGGACATGTGGTAGTTAGATTCAGTTGTCAACTTGGCCAGGTGAAGGTACCTAGTTCTGTTGCTGTGGACATGAGCCAATGGTATGTGACTCTCATCTGTTGCTGATTACATCTGCAGTTGGCTAGGAGGCATGCCTGCTGCAATGAATGAGGTTTGATTTAATCAGCTGGTGCTTAAATGAAAGACTCAACATAGCACTGCCCATGCAGCTCAGCATACCTCATCTCAGCACTAGAAGCTCAACCCAGGCCTTTGGAGATGCAGAAAGAAATCACCCCAGGGAAAGTTGTTGGAACCCAGAGGCCTGGAGAGAAGGCCAGCAGAGACCATCCTGTGCCTTCCCACGTAAGAAAGAACCTCAGTTGAAAGTTATCTGCCTTTCCTCTGAAGAACTAACAAAATAAATCCCTTTTTATTAAAAGCCAATCCGTCTCTGGTGTTTTGCATTCTGGCAGCTAGCAAACTAGAACAAGTATCATGCCAAGTTATTACTAAGCAAATAATTTTAAAATGCATGTTTTCAAATAAATGTCTTTGGTTTATCTTCCAGAATGCCTATTTTTATTAACATAATCAACAGCTCATAAGGGATTATATACTGCCTCTGTGTTTTTAGTGGTATTAAGGAATAACTCAATCTTCTCATTATGTATTCAACAATGATTTTTAAAGTTCAAAACAGTTTTATAGTTATTGTATGTTACATAAAAACTGAGAAGTGGTTTTTTGTTCATTATTTACTATAGTTCTTTAAATGATCAGAAGAAGGGATATAAAAAGCTTAAAACATTTTTTGAGGGATTTTTTAAATCAGAGACTGTTATTATCACGCATATTTCCATCAGTGTCTATCCTTGGCCCCTGAAATAACTTATGTTTAAAGTAGTGAAGTAAAAACCCGCATAATTCTTCTCAAAGAATGTATCTATTTGACAAAATACAAAATGAGTTCATGTGAAGAAATATCTGTATTTAAAAACCAACAAATGTAAGAAGAGTTGTTATATGATCTACATGACACATCAAGGTTGTGTCTTTAAAAAATGGAGTAACAGCATTTCTTGCTTTTTCCAAAATGAGTTTGGTTATTAATTCTGCTATCATTTCAATTTATTTAATTGATTTTCAAAAACTTTTATTTTTCAACAATGTGTGACATTTGGTGTTGATGTTTGCATTCTCCAGAAATGATCAACAAGATGTTAAAAATTTTCTGCTGTGGTTTCTGCCAAATGAAAAAAATTCTCATTATTTTATTCAACAAAAGTTTCATGAATGATCATCAGAAAGCCATGCCAAAACAGAATCACACTTACACATCCCAATTTCCAAATCTCCTACAAAGCTACTGTAATCGAGACAGTATGATACTGGAGCATGGATAAACATATAAATCAATGGAATGGAATTGGGAGTTCAGAAATAAACACACACCCATGGTAAACTTTTGCCAAGAGTGCCAACACCATCCAATGGAGGGAAAAAATAGTCTTTTCAACAGAAGTTCTGGGAGAACTGGCAGCAACATGAAAAAGAGTGAAGTTGAACCTTTTCCTCATACCACATATAAAAATTAATATGAATTAAAGGCCTAAATGTAAGAGCTAAAACTGTAAAACTCTTAGAAGAAAACATAGGGGTAAATCTTCATGACTTTGAATTTTAGGTGTAATACCAAAATGTTTGCAACAAAGGAAAAAATATATAAAATTGAGTTCATCAAAATTAAAAACTGCTGTGCTTCAAAGGATGTAGTCAAGAAAGTGAAAAGACAACCTGTACAATGTGAAAAGGTATTTGAAAATCAAATATCTGATAAAGTACTAATACACAGAGATAGAAAGAGCTCTTATAAGTCAACAACAAAAAGAGAAATATATTGCCCAATTAAAAAGCAGACAAAGGATCTGAATAGGCATTTATTAAAGGGAGATTTAAAAAATGGCCAATAAGCACGCAAAAAGATGCTCAACATCATTCATCAAACAGGAAAATGCATATCAAAGCCTCAGTAAGATACAGTTTCACACCTACTAGTTTGGCTAGAAGCAGTCAGAAAGTAAGTGTCGACAAGAATGTAGAGAAATCAGAACCTCATATACTGCTGGTAGGAATGTAAAATGGTGCAGTCAACATAACTGTTCAGTATGACAGTCCCTAAAACAATTAAACAGAGTTACCATTGACCCAGCAATTCCATATCTAAGTATGTACTCGAGAAATTTTTAAAAGTCAATTCATAAATGTATCACAACGGCCAAAAGGTGAAAACACAAGTTCCATCAACTGATGATTGGATAAATAGAATGTGCTGTATCCGTATAATGGAATATTATTCAGCCACAAACAGGTAGGATATACTCATGCATGCTACAACATCGATGAACCTTGAAAACACTATGCCAAGTGGAAAAAGCCAGTCACAAAAGGCCCATATTATATGATTCCAGTCATATGAAATCTTGAGAATAAGGAAATCTATAGAGATAAAAAGACTGAGGGTTGCTTATGGCTGGGGATAGAGATGTGGCATTAGGGGGTTGATAGCCAAAGCATTTCTTTTTAAGGTGATAGAAATGTTTTAAAATGGACTGTGATGACAGCTGCACCTATCTATGAATACAGTAAAATCCACTGAACTGTGCACTTAAAAGGGTTGAATATTATGGTATGTTAGATACATATCAGCAAAGCTATTTTTAAAATTGAATTGCATATGTTTAATAATGTATGCCAATATTTTTTTGTATTTGTATAGTCTATTCTCTCAAATTTCTAGTTACATATGTTCTCCAAACTAAATTGCAATGTGAATACTTAGCATTACTGTCAAGATGATTTGTTCACTTGTGATTTGGTTTACTTGTGATTACTAAGCATATCTGATGAATGCTGCCACTTTTTGTACTCACATCATTCTTCAGTTGATTTTTCCTTTCACTCCAAGTTTGCAATATAGAGAAAAAAGAGAATAGTTTTTAGTAGAATAAACTACCTGATTGATTTTGTTATTTTGAAGGATTCATGCGGATAAAGTTTCAAAAACTTTCTACCTGTGATGTATTTCAAAAATTTAAAATTGCTTACAGGAGGTAGTTAGCTTTTCAAAACTGTAACATTGCATAAAACTCAAATTAAACAACCACATAGCTGTAGCAGCAGAAAATATATTCAGTTTAACAAAGTCTTTTATTTTGTCCTATTCTAGTTTTTTAATGGAATTTGTTAGATATTCTTTGAAAGGGAAGTGAAAGTAAATTCATGTTCTGCTCCATCATTTACCTATCTTTGCTATATTCTTTTAAAACTTGTAGCTCTTAAATATTTTCCTTTTCTTGCCATTATATCTATCTTCTCCCAAATTTATGTAATGATTTTATTTTCCCCTCTAACAGAAATTTCTCCGTTCTGTTTTCTGATTCTAATTATCTTTTTCTTTCTGAAATAGAGAGAATAAAACTACAGTTAAATTTTGAACTCACGAAATAATCTGTAACAGAAATAAACAATTGTCATAATATAAGTTATGAATCATCACATGAGAATTTCTCATTGATGACTGTGCAATAATTCATGGATCATTACCATCAAATGAATATTACTTGTTACGTAGTTATTAAAGCCATGAGGAAAGTACTTATAATATTTTCTACAATATGGAAAATATTGTAGAAAAAAACAGCAAATTTAACAAGTGCCCTTACACCAAGAAAGTATTTTTTTAGATACTCACTAATTATTACACAATTGTTTAGATACTCACTAATTATTACATAATTGGAATTACAGATTCTTCTATGAAAGTAGGATTTATTTTATTTTTGTCATTTCAGCAGTCTTTCTACTAAAGAACTTGGTCTTCTTCCATAATTTGAAATAGAACATTTTGTACCATCCTTATTAAAACAAAGATATTTTACTGTCATCAACATGAAATTGCTTGTAAAACATTTAAACATCATTTACTTTTAGCACTAATTAGTTTTTATCTGATCTGCAATGTGAAAAGTGCCCTTTAATATGGCACTCTTGTACAACATGCAACTTGGAAAACCATTTGCAGCAACTGTGCAAATGGTATATTATTAAAGATGAGGTTTTTGGTCTCTAGGAAATGGGTTCACCTGAGTGAGTCCACCACCTCTGATTGGCTGAATTTTAAATCAGGAGACTGTCATTCACTGGCTGATTTTTGGAAACATATTCACTTAAGTGCATTGTCATTGATCAATTTAACAGATTTAAAACTAGTTCTTGCATTTTCATGTTTCCATATTTCATGTTTCTAGGCTGGATCCCAGACCAAAAATATTAGAATCCTTAAAAGCAACTCAGGCATCACTATTTTTAAAAGGTCTCAGGGTGATCCTAATGAGCAGCCATGGTTGAGAACGGCTGCTCTAGAATTGATGGAATAAATGTAATTATGCTCATTATCTCTTTGTACAGTGACTGATTAGCTACAGCAATATTTTTTTTAACTCCCAGGGTGGTTCAAATATGCAGCCTGGGTTATGAATCGCTGACCTAACCCAAGAAATTTTCTTGCTGCATTCTTGCTACGTTAATCATCATTATCATCATTGATGCCATCCAACTCTGGCAGTAGCTGTATTCTGCTGTAGAGCTAATCATGCAGATACTGGAGCCCATACTGGAGTTTCTATTCCAGCTTGTACCACTAACAAATATGTACTTCTTGGGCAAGTCACTTAAATTCTGTGCATAATTTTCTACTCCAAAGTTGTAAGAGTTAAACAAGTTAATATATTCAAAGTACTTAGAAAAATGACTGGCAAGAAGGAAGTAATATGTAAAGTGTTCACTTTATTACTACATATGTATATACAGGGTTATTATTTCTTTAAACATTTGTATTTTGGATCAATTAGGTATAAGAAAATAAAAGATTTTATTGACTTTCATTTATTCCTTCTCTGATGTTTTTCCTTTCTTTATATAGATCTAAAATTCTGTCATATTTTCCTTCTGCCTGAAGAAATTATTTTAACTTTTTGCAGGGCAACTCTGCTGTAGACTTCCAATGCTTTTTTTTTTTTTGTCCTAGAAAGTCTTTATTTCTCTTTTACCTCTGAAAGAAATTTAACTGGATAAGAAATTCTATGTTGGTGGTTTTATCTCTTTCAAAACTTTAAATATTTTACTATACTGTCTTCTTACCTGCATGTTCTTTTCATGAGAAGTCCACTCTAGTTCTTATCCTTGTTCCTCTCTGAAGGTAAGGTGATATTTTCCCCCTGTGGCTGCTTTCAAGATTTTTCTCTTTGGTTTTCTGCAGTTTCCATATGATATGCCTAGGTATTTGTTGGTATCATTTATCTTGCTTGGTGTTCTTTGAGCTTCCTCAGTGTGTGGTTTGGTGTCTATCATTAATTTCATGAAGTTCTCATCCAGTATTATTTTGAGTATTTTGTCTTCTCCATTATCTCTTTCTTCTCTTTTAGTACTTCAATTATATGTATATTACAACTATAGCTCTTGGATGTTCCATGAACAAATGCTTTTTTCTTTCTTTCTTTCTTTTTTCTCTTTTTGGTTCAGTTATGGAAGTTCCTATTGACCTATCTTCACATTCACTGAATTTTTTCCTTGCTTGTGGGGAATCTACTAATGAGCCTATCAGAGGTATTCTTCATTTTGGCTATTGTGTTTTTATTTATAAATTTCCTTTTGATTCTTTCCTAGAGTTTCCTTCTTTCTATTTGCATTACCCACCTGTTTTTTCATGTACTCTATTTTTTTCCATTAAAGTGCCTACCATATTTATCACAGTAATTTAAAATTCACTGTCCAATAATTCCAGTGCCTGTGTCATATGTGAATCTTGTTCTGATGAGTGCTTAGACTTCTCACATTATTTAACAAGGGCTTCCACTTTCTCTTTTGATCTTTTACTTGGCTTTGGTCTCCCATCTTGACTTCCCTACATACTTCTTGCTTGAGAGGCTCTGTGTCTTGCAGCTCAGTATAAGCTATTTTTAATTCTCATTTCTCTTTTTACCAAGTATCTGTAATGGTCCTTGATACACAATTTACACTAAAAAAAATTAGCTGGTTTAAATTCTCTTCTAGTTTTATATCTACATACAGCATTCTATGCATATGCTGGCCTTTTGATATATGAAACATGTAATTTGATTAAACATTCTATTCCTTAAGTTTCTATGAGCTGGTATAAAAATATGAGGATACAGGATTGTTAATGGTTTTCCCAATGCATTTAACGAAAGGGTCTCCTCATGGGCCCTATTCCTGGGAAGGTTAGCTGGGTTAGAGAAGGTAATATTGGGTCAGACTGATTTATTACAGCAATGACCTTAACTGTTTCAGGCCTCTGGGAAAAGTCCAAATCATATGCCACGTTTGTGACTAAGAGGTCAATGTTTTGGGCTACTTATATTTTAGTTTGCTGTTGCCCTAAAGACAGACATCTTAGCCCATGTTGAAAGTGAGTATTTCTTCTTTACATTATTTTTTAGTCTCATGGGTTTAGAATAGTTGTAAATGAGAACGAGGAGTTTAATTAGGAAATGTGATCTCCCCCTTCACTTGACTAACCTCCAGGGTCTCAGACCTGCTAGCACTCTACCCACTGTCCTCTTGGAGGACCATCCCCACTGTTAATAATACAGAAAACTATGAAACAGCAGACATTCATCTTTAAATAGGAAAATGAAAAACTCTCTTTGTTTCTGCCATAATTTAGTGCAAAAAAAAAAGAAAGAAAGAGTGAAAAGAACTCTACCAGATTATTCAGGACAGTGTCACAATACAAACCAGTTATGACCATTCAAAAAAATTAAGCAAAAATTATTTCAGTCGCTTCCTTCTTCAAAATAATGATATTAAAAATAGAGAGCATTGCTTCAAAAGCACCACAATTGCTTTGAAGACATAAGAACCAATTTACAGACCATAATGTCCTATCTTTAATTTTTACAAAAGTTATTTTGAAGTAGCAAATCTGGTCAGAAAGTTTCATTTACTAAATCACAGAGTTCTATGCCAATCTTACTCACTTAGTAAACAGTGAATTCCCATATCAAGGTAACTTTGAAGAGACACCACTAGTAGTAATATTCTAAATTTAGTGATTTATTCTAAATAAATTCCAACAATTTTTTCCAAGAGTTTCTGTAAGCATAGTTACCAGAGAAAAGGAACAAAGCATCTCAAAGCTTGTATTTACCTTCAAATTATATAAGAATTCTGTTAGAAAACATTTTTCTTCACCATACTGTCTTTCATTTACTTCACTATAGAACTTATTTTCTAAAGGAATGAATCCCTTGAATCACAAAATCCCATATCTGGAAAACTTTTAAAGGCTATATTTCATTCATTTAATACATATTTGCTGCATTCCAACTATGAGCTCTATTCAAGATACGGAAGCACCCTTGCCTTCATGTAGCTTTCATCCTACTTAAGAGAAGGGGGAAAATAAGTAAGAAAAAGTACTAGGAAGGAGATAAAACAAGATGAAGCTTGTTTATGCTTGACTTGAATTCTTATCACATATTCAGCAAGCAATATAACTCTCTCCTTGGACACCATATTCATTTATTTCACACTGTTGATTTGGAAACCAAGGAACTCAAACAGTCAAAACATTCCACTATTAAAAGGTGTATCTGAGAGTGAGAGGTGGATCTTAATAATAGACCGATGAGGGTTATTTTATGTAGACCTTGCTCAGTTGTGTTTGCTGGGGCCCTTATTCCTGCTCCTGCCCTAAACTATCAACCCCACACACACACACACACACTCACACAGACACACACACACAAAGTGTAAGGATTGAAAGCTTTCCTCAGCTTCTTAGGCGCTTAGTCCCAGCTTCTGTGAATAGCAACCCCTTGAGGGAAAAAGTGGTGTCAAAGTTTCTGCTCATCTGGCTTCCCCCTTTTTTTTTTTCTGGATTTAGTCCCAGTAAGTCCTTGCTTTGCTCGAGCCCTAATTCTTTCTAACAGATGTTTCGGCTTTGTTTTGCTTTATACATGTGGTCCAGCTTTTCTAATTATATACAGATGTAGGTGGGTCTCAAAGATTTTCACACACCATGATTCAAACCAGAATTCTTATTTTTAAACTACTTCGAATTATTTTGGAATCAGGGAGGACAGAATATATTTACAGCTAAATAAATAAGGATCATTGTTTGGTGGTTAAGAGAATGCGTGTTGGAATGAGACTATTGGGTTCAAACTCTGGCTTTATCACATACAGGTTTTATAAACTTGAGCAAGCTATTTAGCATCTCTGTAGCTTATCCCCCACATCTATAAAGCAGGGATGGTAAAAAAAAAATACATACCCACAGGTTCTTGAGAAGATTACAGAAGTTAAAACTTATAAAGCATTTGGAACATTTCATGCCTAATATTACTTGTTCAATAAGTACTAGAATTTATTTTGAAAGAAGTAAAAATTCGTTTTGCTATTTTTGCCATTTTTACAATTTTTCTTTGCCCTTGTATTTTTCCTAGGAGGATTGGAAATGTGTTCTTAATACATTTGGTCATATTTTACTTGAGATATGCCATTGCGTTCACCTCTAATTTTAGAGGAAATCATAGACAGACAAAAACAAATGTTATATTTACTGGTAATAGAAGGAATCATGTAATTAATAGAGTCTGCAAAACTGATCATGCAACAGGTTATGATGATCATATCACTTTAGTGTTTGAAAAGCACTCATATCTATATTTTATTTAATCTTCACAGAATTTTCGTAAAATATGTGTATGTTTCACTTTAAAGATGAGAAAACTGAATCTCAGAAAGATTAAATAAATCTCCCATCATCATATACCTACCTAATCAATAGTATAACTTGTATGTTAATTAAATTTTCTGTTTTCAATTCTTGAGTTCTTTACCCTTAACGTCCTCATTTTAAAGATGAAAAATGAAGATAGTATAAATGATGAGGATCATTCCTAGCTGTGTATTCTCTGGGTTGCTCTTGGTTTGAAATTCTCTTTCAAGATCAAGGCATGTAAATATCACACTGGTCCAAATTAAGAAATTAATTTTTCCACCCTCATATCACTTTTTTAGGATCATTACAGATTATTGTAATTGAAAACTGAGCCTACGTGAACTTGTGATCTTTGCAGTAATAAAGTTGTTATGGGTTCCTCTTACGTAAGTGACGTTCTGACCAGAGAGGTTTAGAATCCATCTGGCCTTACATAAGAGCACGTCATATACGTAAGCGGCTCCACACACCACCCATGGACATACCTTCTTGATGCTTCTTTGCTGAGCTGCTTCTGTGCACATCCTTCCACCACTGCCTTTGAGGAAGACTCCTCAACTTAAAACATCCTCTCTTCTGTAAAACCTTCAGAATGGCTGCTGTTACTTTTGCCCAAGGAATATCCATTCCACCGTCTACTAGTAATAGCATCTGAGTTTCCTTTGGTTAACTGATCCTTCCCGAGCAAAATGCATGTAGTTCCATCAGGGCTGACGCTTCCTGCTAGCTCCAGGAGTGGGCACAAGAACCAGATGTGGCCAATCAGAGCGTTTCCCTACCACCGCCTGACCATAGTGATTAATATAGCATGTGACCCAGCACGTGACCCAGTTAGGGCAATGAACATAAAGCCTGGGACCTTTTCTGGAATTATGAGCTAGAAAATCCTCTTTGCTAGGCTGATAGGCAGGATAGACACCTAAAGCTGGCTGAAGATAGAGGACTTCTGAGAATGCAGCCAGTAGAAAAATAAAGATTAGCTGAGAGATAGAAAGAGAAGCCAAGTTTGGATGATATCACTCTGAATTCCTGGATTCAGCCTTGCCTGAAGTTGCTGGAGCTTGCGCTTGTATGAGTACTTTTTTCTATTCATGTTTAAGCCAGTGTGACTGGGGTCTCTCAGATGTCACTCTAATTTGTAATCTCTTTTTCATGCTCCACGTGGCCACCATATTTAAATGGCATCCTTCCATCTCTCTTTCTCCAACTGGACTCTTATGTCCTGTTAGGCAGAGGCGCTGTAATATTCATCTCTATTCCATGGGTGCTTAATAAAGTTTTCTGACTCATAAAAAATCCTTAATAAATGTGGGAAAAAAAGAAAAGAAGGATGGGCAAAGGAGATGAGGGAAAGGAGGAAAAAATGGCCCTAGAGCTCAATTTTCAGGAGTCATTTATTCCCTTTTATTCTCCTTTCTCATCATAGAAGGTAACGAAGGAAATCAAGAATTGCCTTTTGAAATTTTCCAACAGCCTACACTGCCCTCACACAAAGGCTGATAATATGCCATAAATTTTATTGACAGAGCTGACACTATATATTCCATCTCACTGTCAGAACATATGCTGAATGATGCATTCTCAATTTTTTTTTTAATTCAGAAAACATAAGTAAGAGAATTGTATCCACCAAGTAATAAATCTTGGCTGTCAGAAGAGCCCACAGGCCAATGCATTTCAGGATGTGATGAAATCCCTCCTGCATTGACCCCAAAGTGCAGGATTCCTCTAAGCAATGACAGGCAAGCTGAAATCACTTGAGCTTGTAGATGTAGTCAGAAGGATGATTAGAAATGTAGTACCGAAGCGAATGTAAAATGCAGCCAATGTAGGAAAAAAAATAGCTTGCTTTTACACACACTCACTGAAAGAAGCTAAACTGCAGTGTCAGATGCAATAGCAGATGTAACCTCCTTGGTTAAAAACAAAAAAGCAATGCATAGCAACCATACTAGTTATTGGCTTTTTTATTGATCTCTGTATTGACCTACCAGAACAAACACTAAAGGCAGCCCCATACGACCTTAAATGTACCCTTGGTTCTCGGCAAGACAGGAATTTCTATAGTAGAGAATAGCTGCTTATTATTACATTGGTGTTTTCATTTATAAGCATGGTGATAGGGAAAATTAAAGCTCATACTTGAAAAACAAACATTATTACACAGGTTGGATAAATCAAATTTGGGGAATCAGCTTATAGTATTTTTCGGATGTTTCTCAGATTTGTCAGGAATTAGGAATATCATGGCCAATAGAAACTGTTTTATAGATAATGGTTAGACGACTGGGTCTTGGAGCTAGACTGCTTATATTTAAAGCACAGCTTGACTATTTTGGGACCCTAGGAATGTCGTAAATTACTGAGCCTCAGTGTTTATATTCATCACCTGTAGGATGGGTACAAAAATCATAACACCTCTCTTACGGGTCATAGTGAAGGTTAAATAAGTTAATGCATGTAAAGTTCCTGAAATATTACCTGGCACAGAGCAATAAATGCATGTTATAACTGTGATCTCTCACAATATATATACCTACATTATTCTGGAAACATAGGTAAGGGGTCAATATTTTCTGGCTGACTGGCAATCTTTGGGGTTCCTTAGCTTTTCTGTCACATGGCAATGTACATGGTGGCGTCTCCTCCTTTCTCTTCTGGTTCTGTTGACTTTCTGCCTCTGGCTGCTCCCTGTGGCTTCTCTATTGTGTCCAATTTCTTTTGCTTATAAGAACTTCAGCTATATGGGATTCAGGCCCACCCTCATTCCATTTGGGCACACCTTAACTAATAACATCTTCAAAGGTCCTGTTTACAAATGAGTCACACCTACAGGGCCAGGGGCTGGGACCTGAGCATGCCTTTTGAGGGGGACATGATTTAATCCCATATTCAAGTTTCACTAAATAAGTCTGAACATATACGAACATAGTGACCTTCCTGTGGCCTTATTAGACGTGAGTGACTGCCACAGGTCAATTGCTGAAGACCGCAGCCTCTGGAATCAGTCAGTGCCTGGGTCCAAATCTTGGCTCCACAACTTACTAAATGTATAACCTCGGCTAAATCATTACCTCCTTGTGCCTTTGTTTTCTCATCTATAAAATGTAGAGTGTTAAGAATTCCTGCCTCGCAGCATGTTCCAAAAATTTAATTAGTTAACTCAAGTAAAGAACATAGGCATTGCTTGGCACAAATAAGAACCAAGTTAGCCATTATTTTAAATAATGTTTATAAATTAATGTTTTTAAATAACTTGCTAACACAATTTGCAGCTGTCTACTTATCTCTATTTTGAATGGATAACTGATAGTATTACATGTCAATAAATCCATGAGAGTAACAATCCCTCATCATATACAGCCTCCCAAATCCTTAAAAACAGGGTGACTTTAAGCGATTTCCTATTTTCAGTGTATGATTTTAAAAAAAAAGCATAGCAAATGTCCAACCAGCCAGAAGGGGCCCTTAATTCCATTTTCACAGAAAATGGCTTTTAAATAAGCCACTAAATGCCATTTGCAAGTATTGTCCTCTATCAGCAGTGAAGCCAGACTTCTGTGTTTCAATGGCAGGTTGAAATCCTCTTATCAGAATGGTACAGTCTACAGAGAGCAGAGAGGCAAACAAGAACAGTTTCCAATGGCTAAAATAAAATCTGAAATAAGACTAATGGAGCCAAAAAAAAAAAAAAGCCAATTCTGTAAACACTTTTCTTCTCCTTCTCCTTCTCCTTCTCCTTGCTCAATATTCCAAATGGAAGTTTTTCTTAGTCTAAGAGTAACACAAATGGATAACATTTTGCTACAGTTTCCAATTGTCATGGATTTTTTTTCCTTGATGATGCAACAGAGCTTAGGAAATATATTGACTTGTCTCCCTCACAGAAGGGGAGAGATTTTTTTTTTTTGGCTGAAGCTGCAGCCAACCCCACTTTATAAGGGAAACATTACTCAGCTCCATGATTTAGACCAGTAAAAAAATAGAGCATCAGGAATGGTTACGAGTTTAGGGTGTGTTGGCTGCCTTGTGTGTGAGATTGAAGGGCCATGTATTAAAATCTACATCAAGTATTAATCTTAGTTCTTTAGGCTTTAGCTGCAGTGGGATCAGTGGGATGTAGATGGCTGAGGATGATAATTAAGCCACTGGTTATTATATTCATCATAAATTAGCAGGAAACAATGCAAGGACTTTCCAAGCATGCTATTTTAGGCATTTGGAACACTTGACAGAATGGTTTATTGTTAGCTTGACAGAAAAGCATGTTCATTTCTGCACAAGGTATTTGAGCACTCGTGTGTATTTAGGGTGACTGGTTTTGCTAAATATATTGAAGAAGTCTTGCTAAGTAGTAATTAATAAAGATAATGAAATGATTTCCAATGAGCCTGTGATTGTTTGGGGTTCTGATTTCATTACCCTGCTTCCCATCTTTGTTGATACATTATGATATAACAGGTGGAAAAATATGTGATCAAGATGTAATTGAACATTTTTTTTTTAATTTTATAAAAAACAAAACAAAATAGAATGTTTCCCTGTGGATAGTGCTGCCAGGATAAGCTACATTCACTTGACCAAGAATACATCTAAAGTAATTTTCTCTTTGGGTACTATGAGCACGTACCCAAATGATTGCAAGCATGACAAATATTTTAATTGGAGCAGAAATTTCTGAAAGTAAGACTGACTGTACCTCTTAGGAAAACCAGGGAACAGGTTCCCTGGGGAACAGCTTTCTGTTCTGGCTCTCAGTTCCACTTGATTTCAGAGCCCCTGGGCCTGACTACTGTCTCAGGACAGGCATTTGGTCTGACAGGACCCAAGTGTATGACAGTCATGCTCCTCACTGAAATACCTGAGTGAGGAGACAAGATCATGGGAGAAAAGAAGTCGAACCGAGACAAACAGCTTCGACAGACACTAGTTACCATTTCAGGAGGTTTGATCTCAATACTGATGATCCCGGCCTAGATGTTGCTGTTTTGGGAAGGTCTGGTATTCCAGGGACTCAATGCTCAGTTGTCAGAAACATTCAATCGGAAATTACCTTGTTCCAAGTAAAAAAGCACCAAAAGTAAATGGGGTAGAAAAAGGGACCATGCCACTACCTCTGAAACAATCACGGTTATTGCTTTCATTTCTGAAAATCTTTGCCTCCAATTTCTCTTTATTATTAGCATCCTTTGATGGCAGAAGAAAAGATGCTAATAAGGTCACAAAGGAATTGTGCTTTACCATCCTGCCCAAATACATCTGTTCTCTTCTGCATAGAAAGCATAAGGATATAGAAGAAAGATTGATACCGTTCAACTCCCTTCTCCACAGACACAGCACTATCTGTGTCCCTGTAACTGAAGCCTGCTGTTACAATTAGGAACAAATAGGGAGCCCAGGATTTAGAAAAGAAGAACTCTAGTTTGGCATCTTTCCCCACATTCCACTGTAACTCACCACCTCAATGGAACTTTCTCTTTAGAAGTTCTGATCTTCTCTAGAGGAGATTCCTTCCCTCTCTACTGCCAACTCATGTCCCCACCAAACACTTACACTTGAAAATATCTTCAATCAAATTTCTTCCTAAGAGGTTAGTCTTTTTATCTCTCATCCTTGCAGTTTGGTATATATTACTTTTTGGAGCTCCACTTTCTCTCTGCCACTATTTTATTTTTTAAGATGGGAAGGTTATTGTTCAAAAAAATTGTACACTTCTGACAAAGTGGCACACTAAGTAAATAGTACCTGTCAAATTCTGGCAATGATGGCTACCAAATCCCATACACAGAGTTCATTCATTTATCCAACACTATCTATTGAGCACCCATCTGTCTTCTTACCACGATAAGGTCTATCCTGATCTCAATGTCCTTTAGGGCTCCAGATTCATAGCATGAAGTCAGTGATTTGATAGACTTTATTAATTATTATTATTAATAATAATTTATAAATCTCATAGTATCCAATGGGATCCCAAGGGGATGGGCTGCATATGCCTTTCCATCTGAACTCATAGACATACATTGTCACAAGGATTTTAGACCCCATCTTACAATGTCTTCTCCAATCTTCTTTCTGCTCTCTCATGCTTCAATTGCCACAACAACCCATTGTCACATTACACAAAACGGGTTGAGAAGGTTTTGAACTTTAATTTCCACATTCATCAGTTCCCTCTGGCATCCAAAGCCTATTTCACATGGCCTCCAATAGGGTGCTTTGGAGATTTAAAATATTAAGTAATTTGAAATGTTAGGTTAAGAACGTGGAACAATCTTTTTTTCTTTTCTTTTCTTTCTTTATGTCAAGATTATCAGAAACATAATTTTTAAACATTCAGAGTATCTTATACTCTTTCTCTTTGTTCTCCCTTCCCAACTGGAAGCCCCCAGCACCCCAAGTTTGTAACAGGCACTCCCTCCTGGTCTTCCTACCACCAGGTGTTCCTGTATCCACTCCATTTGTGTGTTCACTAATGCCAGGCCAATGGCTCTGGCCTACCAAAGTCAATATTTCACTTTCCCTTTGAAATACCAAAATTACTTTTTCTCCAGATTCCTCTGCTTGGTTTTGAAACCTGCCCCTTCAAATCTGCCCCTGCCCCCGACACACACACACACACACACACACAGACATAAACACTCATCTTTTTTTCCCCAGTACATGTTATATTTCAGCTTGTAAGTTTTCTTCTTTACCTCACACATGTAATGCTTATTGGTATAGTTATATCTCCATGTCTCTTCTAATATTGTGTCCACTCTCTGGATTGCTTTCTGATTCTTCTATTTGTTCTTTAAGACCCAATTCCTCCATGAAGACCTTTTTTTAACTTCTTCAGTTAAAAAACAAACCTCTCTCTTTTCTGTAGCCAGCATTATTAGCAGATATGCTCAGCACTTTAATTGTTCTCTAATTTTTTCATGTGGATTAAATGTGTGTTCCTTATTTCAATTGACAGCATCTAAAGTCATTCATGTATTTATTTACCATTTGATGCCAAGCACTTGTCAAGCATTGTGCAAGGGGTGAAGACAGCGGTTGCTAAAATTATAATAGTTAAGATAAACCAAGTATGCGCCCTTGTGCCACATCTGTAACAGACATTGCTACCTGATCTCAGCACCCTTTCCTGCTAAGCTTAAAAAATGACTTTAGAATCCTCAAACTAACCCTTGTCAATCAATTAAACTAAGAAGAATGTTGAAATCTACTTGATAAGCCTGGTCTATAATCTAAATGAAAATATAAAATCATGTATTTAAAATCAATCATAATTCATTTCTCTAAAGAGTGGGAACAGAGTCTTACTTTGGGTTGGTATATTTAATATAATAGCTGAAGAATTTCAATGGAAATGTGGGAATAGTTTATTGACATGGAAAACAAATTTTATATTAATATTCAGGCCTCACAAACATTGTCCACAGCAAAATATGATTAACTCACATAGAATGCATAAGTCTCATATTGATTTATTTCTTTAACCACACTCAGAGATACACAGCAACATAATTAGCAGCGGCCTCTTCAGACACAAAGAAAATCAATCCTTTTGCATGCATAATCGTGCTGGCTAGGACTCTTTTAGAATTTTTCACAATGCCTGATTCAATAGGCTAAATCTACAATAGAGAAACCCATGCATTTTGACTTTCATAATACATTTGAGTAGTTCTTCAAATGTTATAGACCCAGAAGCAGAACCACAATAAACAGAAAACTAGATTAGACTATAATTAATGGGTAGAGGAAGTTTCTAGTCCAATTCCCAAAGAGCAAGTTTATGAAAACAATTTTTATGTGTATATTAATTTGTCAGAGATGGAACTAAGAGAAAGAATGTAGGAGAAAAAGGAGGCAGGGAGAACAGCAGACAAGAACTGTGTATCAGGAGAAAATAAAAATAACTACCTGGTGACAATATTTTGGAGACATTCTAGTACACAAATTCAAGAAGGCTATATTTTAGCATAGCTATGACAATTAGTAGGTGGTTGTGAGAGAAACACAAATGAAGAGAACCGCTATATAGATATGCCTTTCTCCATAAATAACTTAAATGATTTAAATGACAGACACTTCTTCTATAAAAAGGTTAATAAAGACAAAGCATATGCTTAGCTAGATTTAGGTCTACAAGCTGTTCTTTTGGTTTCGAAGGAAAAATAATTTCCATTCTCATAAGCCTTCTGATTGTTCTCAGCCTTCACGCCAACTTGAGAGGCCATCGTTTTCCTACTCCCTGTTGAAGAGTCATCAGCCATGTACAGTGCATTTCCTAGGTGCCAAAGTGAAATATTCAGCCTTCTTTTTCTTTTCTTTCAATTTGATGGGAGCACTGTAGCTTCCAGATTTTTTGTACAACCCCCAATTTTTTTTTAATGGCTTCCTTAGTCCTAGATCACCATACCAAGTAATCCCTCTCAGAATAAAAATTCCTTTGTTCTTATCTAGATGTGTGAATAACTCTAATGGTCTCAGGTTTTCTCATAACTAATTGGCGGTTGTGTATCCACAGAGATCCAAGGACGTGCATTGTAACCAAAGCTGTTTAACATAAATCTACAGAAGTTGAAAGTAAATAGTCACTCACTCATCATTGACTTGTATTAAAAATAAGACATAAAAATATAGCATTCAACATTACCTTGAGAATCATTTTCACCAAGCTACTTGTCCAGCTTGGACTCCTCCTAGAACTAAATAGACAACAGATTAATCATATCTACTAGCACTTTAAAGAACAATTTGTTCATCACAAGAATGTAGATAAGTAAATTTTAAATTCTTACTTGAATTTATTTTTCCCTCCATCCTGGTATTTTAGAGCTCTAAAAGAGGTTGGGGTGGGAATGGGGAAGAGTTTTAAAAGTTACAACCAGAGGCAATTCTAATATCTTTTAAAAGAAGTTTCTCAGTGTAGTACAAACTGACCTACTTGGAAGCATTTGGAACATCAAAATGGTATTGCAATGCTCTAACCAAGACTCTACAAAACTAAGTGATTGAGGCTCTTCAAAATTGAAGTGCCTCATATGGTTCTAGTGCTGCCTCATTTCAGCTTTTAGCGTCTCTGCCATCTCCTCCCTGAGTACCCTCTAGGATAAAGGGAAGGAGTCCAGAAGCAAAGGGGGAGGGGACAGTGATTACAAATTGATGGAAAATAGTATTTTTAAAATCCTCTTGACATTTTTATACTTAAAGACTAAAATTTTTAGTGGTGGGGGTTTTTACTCTCAATGATAAAATGTTTGGCGACTTGTATTAAGACTGTAAGACTGAAGAAACTTGCCTGAGCTCACCCAGCAGATCCCACGTAATAAACCACAGGAGAGAGGATGGTGTAACCTGGAATTCCATATACCTAAAATGAATTTGACTCATAACAAGAAAGTATCTTTTAAGGGGTGTTTACATTAATAAATCCAAATATGGTCATTTAGAGGGAAAATAATTTTGAAAAAAGTTATCCTTAAATTATCAACTATTGTCATAAAAAATATATGAAACTCAAAATCCCTGGATTGCTATTCTGGTTCTGTCATTTACTAACTGTATCACCTTAGGCAAATCACTCCATTCCCTGAGACTGTTTTCTTACTCCTAAAGTAGCAATGATCATACCTTCTCAATTGACCTCATAGGAACTGGTAAAGATAGAAAGGCTAGGCATGGGAACATTGTAAACACGACAATCATATTGAAGTCTATGATTTGACTGTTGTAATTAAATAGGTCATGCTAAGATTAACTAAATGCCAAATATTTGACTGTAACTTTGGCTACAATTTCAGAATCATTTATTTTTAAGATGACTTTAATAACGGAAACATGGGTGTACAAGAAAGCATGCCCATTGATCTGCAGCAATGCCTTTTGACATTTCCAAAATGAGACTAATAGTGACCTCATGGTAGCCCAAAGTGGAGAAAATAGTTTAAAATGATGAACAGTATATAAGGTAATCATGACTGATTTGAGAAAGTAATATTATTCTATTTGAAAATGTAATTCAACATGTATATATTATAAAAGCTTTTATTTGTGAACATTTATATTCTGGAACAAATAACTTTTACCCACACATCCCCCACTGGCTTGACCTTACACGCATTTCAAGATAGAGGTGAATCTAGTAAGTTAAGAGAGTCAACCATGAAACTTATAATATTTATGCATCATAGTGTGTTCCCAGCACACGCTAGAGAGTTTCTTTCCCTTATGAATTACAGGACCCTAAGTCTCACAAACACACAAAATTAATTTTTTTCAGACCACGTAGCCATATGTCTAGGATTTGGTGCTCAGGCTGGCACAGAGTGACTCCAATCATAAAACTGCTGCTGTGACACCATTCAGGCCTGGGGAACTGCCTCTCCGTCTCCTGCCCTATATTCTTGAACAATATGGGGTTCCATCTAAATGATCTATCTGACGGTTGTGGGCCCTCCTGCTAACAACCGGAAACAAGACTCACAGGGATTTGAATTTAAAAACACCGTGGGTAACAGGAAACACCTTCTCAAATTCTTCCTCTCACAAGGTATGAGCGTGATAGGCTATTTCAAAACAAGGCACCATTCCAGTATGCTGAACACTCATTTCTTCCTTTCCTTTGTATTTCAGCTCATAATTCTCCAAATGCTTATGGGTTAGCAGAACATTTGCAACAGTTGTGCCAAGTGGCCTAGAAGCGTTTTCAATCATGATGCATATTACGCTTAAATTTGTAAATATGTAGGTACAGATACAACAAGAAGCCTAAGACCAATTCTTTACACAGTCAACTACAATGAACATTGAACACTAGAACTGTGAGTAGTTCCATCTGATAAAAATTTTCACTAAGAATTAATAAGATTTACAAAAGATCTAAATTTTAGCTTTATTCAAATGAATTTTAGTTACACTGTTATTTATTATAAATTATATTTTGCTTTTGTATTTAATAGAAAAGTTTGAATAACTACATTAACCTATAGTCTTTACATTTACTTTACATTTTTATATATTTTGTTCAAATTCTAAACACTTTGAATAAAATTACATTTTAATTTTAGATCCTTTATATCATCACTGCCAAAAGAATATAAATATATAAAAGTCTAGGCTATGGAAACATAGTCAAGAAAAATCACTGTTATAAAGTAAGTATATAGTAATTTATAAATCATATTTGTCTTCATTACACATTTAAATATTGCTGTTCCATTATCGAAATACCTAGACATGCACAATAAAATTTAAATTTAGGCAGGATATATATTTTGCCAATATTCAGTCTTACAATACCATAGCTTTATTTGACCATATTTTTCCTTTTCTATTATGAAGGCATATCATTTGATGAGCAGAGAGAGCATATTTTATTTAACACTTTATTAATCTGACATGTAGCTTTTAAATATTTAGACTCTTGTATCTAAAGCGGCCTTTTTCCTGAGCCACTCCGACATTAGAAGTTTGTAAATCAAAATAGTGAAAGAATTCAAACAGATCCTACTCTTGGTCTTTAGAAATAGCCAGCAGACCTAAGCATGGTTGATTTCCTGCCCCTGAAGGTAAACTGTTGGTATTACAGGAAAATTTCCATGACTTCCCTTGTGTGGATCTCAGCCTGCACCTTTTGAATTCCGTCTTTTCCTTGTCGCTAACTCTGACTTATAAATAAGCTATATGTCTATTCTCTGTTGTGTTTGGTCTTTCCCTTTTGGTCTCAGATTAAATTGATTCACCCTTTTAGTTGCCAGCTTCCATGATGGCTTGAGTAGTGAGTATTAGTTCTAGTCCCCTTGGGAGCCAGCTTTTCTCATTGGGGACTCAGCTGGAACCTGAATGAATTATCCTATATTTCCACTATAGGTGGGGGTCACATGGGTTAACGCCAGCCCATGATCACCGTATGTCTTTGTTTGTTCAGGCTGCCATGACAAAGTACGGAAACTGGGTGACTTTAGACAACAGAAATGTATTGTCTCATAGTTCCAGATGCGAGAGTCTAAAATCCAAGTGACAGCAGGGACCCGCTCCCTCGGGAACCTGTAGGGAAAACCTTGGCTTCTAGAGGTGACCTGGTGACAGTCCATGGCAGCCTCTGCCACAGTCTTCACATTACATTATCCTCTGGGTCTGTCTGTCTGTATGCAGTTCTCTTAAGGACACCAGTTGCTTAGGGGGCCCATCCTCCTCTAAGGTGTCTGTACTGGTTTGAAAATATTATGTACCCCAGAAAAGCCATATTTTAATCCTGATTCAATCAGGAGGCAGCTGTTTCATTTAATCCTGATTCAATACTGTAGATTGGAAACTTTTAATTAGATGATCTCCACAGAGATGTGACACACCCAGTTGTGGGCGTGACCTTTTGATTAGATGAAGGTGTGACTTCACCCGTTCCAGGTGGGTCTTGATTAGTTTACTGGAATCCTTTAAAACAGAAACATTCTGGAGAAATAGGAGAAGACTCACAGCCAACAGAAATGAAAGAACAGACAGAGGGAGAGAGTTGACACAGATGCCAGATTGGAGAACAGAAACAACAGATGTTTGGAGATGTTTGGAGCCTAGCAGACATTGCCATGAGATGTTAAGCAAGTCAGAAGCTGGAGAGAGTTAAGGGAAACCAAGAGATGAAAGCCAACCCTGGAGAAGCAAAGTGAGGAACCCCCAAGGAACAGAGGCTGAAGTCAACGGAGCCCAGTAGCAAATGACCAGCAGATGCCAACCAAGTGACTTCTCAGCTGACAGAGGTGTCCCTGACCCATTGGCCTTTCTAGAGTGAAGGTAACCTCTTACTGATGCCTTAGTTTGGACAATTTTATAGTCTTAGAACTGTAAACTTGCAACTTATTAAATTCCTCTTTTTAAAAGCCATTCCAGTTCTGGTATACTATGTTCTGGCAGCTGTCAAACTAACACAGTGACCTCATTTTAACCTACTTAATTCCATCTGCAATGGACCTATTTCCAAATAAGTTCACCTTCTGAGGCACCAGGGATAAAGACTTCAACATATATTTTAGGGAACACAATTCAACACATAATATCATGGAAACAATCCAAAAGAAACAACTTTATTATTATAAAAAACACATATGCGGGGACTTCCGGGAAGATGGCCAAATAGAGTAGCTTGAGATTAGTCCTGCTCCATGGAAAACTTAGGGAAGGGACAGGAGGGTAACTGAGGCAGCAATTAGAGTGTGTCACTGACCTGGGAGAGCCTTCTGCACCACACAGAGCAGCCCTGGTTGCAGAGGCCAAGGAACTGAGAGGCAGAAGCCTGGCATGGAGGCATGAGCCCATGGGAGTACACAGATGGGAGCCAGGAACTAGGAAGTAAGCTAGGCCATATTCCTTGGGGCACTACCCTCACCAGCGCAGCCCCATGACCGGTGGCTCACTCCATACCCCACACACCAAACCCGGTCGCCAGTTCCCATTCCCCATGCTCCAAGCACCCCTACCCCACCAGACCCCACTGCACGTACATGTCCCACACCCCCACCTCAAGTGCAGCCTAACCCATCTCTCCTGCACCTCTTCTACCTCCCCCTCCCTGATCCCTGCAGGCTGTTGCCAGCACATAAAGGCTATGGGCACTAACCTCCATTACCCAGGCTACCCTTGCCCCCTGCCCATAGTGTTGCACAGCCTCACCCTGCCCGCTCTGAGCTCTGCACATCAGTTTACAGCACTCTTAGGGCCACTCATGCACTCGGGCCCCCAATCATATCATTCAGCTCTGGGAACCACACTTTATAGCAGCCCTAGAACTGCACATGCACACGGCCCTCAAACACATTCCCAGCTCTGAGAAAGTGCTGCTCTGCCCAGCTGGGCCACATCTGCCCCCAACCCATGAAGGCATAAAGCCGACCTGCTGCCACAGCTCTACACATGTACACAAAGGGCCCTGTGCCTTAGACCAGTGCACACCAGGGATATGCCCACCAGACTTGTGCCCCACAAGCTACATCCTCCCTGGCTATGGGAGCCCACATTCACAAGCATCAGTGTAACATCCTCAACCAGTGCCCATTCCTGCCCTGAAACAAATCATCTCACTGAGTGGCCCACCCCATACCCTGCTCCCTGCTGTACAACCATCCTGCAAACAAGAGGCCTCAGACTACTGAAAGAAATTAACTCCCAAAATAAATCAATAAAATATTTATATGCCATGAAGGCAGCAGAAGATCATGAAGCATATTACAATGCAGAGATGTAGCCATGCTTAATGACCAAATTAAAGCACCAGAGGAGACACAGACCTTGGAACAACTAATCAAAGATGTTCATACAATCTACTTAATAAAATAAGTGGGATAGCAAATGACATAAAGGAGATCAAGAAGACAGTAGAAGAGCATAAAAAGGAATTTGAAAGAATAAATAGAAAAATAGCAGATATCACAGAGATTAAAGACTCTGTTGCCAAATAAAAAACATACTAGAGGCACAAACACCAGATTTGAAGAGACAAAAGAAAGAAAAAGTGATATAGAGGACAGGATAACTGACTTCAAAGACTCAAAACAGTAAATGACAAAAAAGATGAAAAAAAAATTGAATTGGATCACAGGGAAATGATAGGCAAAACAAAGCATGCAAATATAAGAATCACTGGTGTCCCAGAAGGAGAAGAGAGGAGTAAAGGGCTAGGAAGAGTAGTTGAGGATATAATGGGGGAGAACTTTCCAACTCTCATAAAGGAAATAAATATACAAGTCAAAGAAGCCCAACTAACTCCAAACAGAACAAATCCAAATAGACCTTCCCCAAGGCACATACTAATCAGTCTGTCAAGTGTTGAAGAGAAGCAGAAAGTCCTGAAAGTGGCAAGAGAAAAACAATCTACTACATACAAAGGAAACCAAATAAGACAGATCCGACTACTCAACTAGCACCCAGGAGGCAAGAAGGCAGTGTTATGATATATCCAAGATCCTGAAAGAGAAAGACTTCGTCAAGAATTCTGTACTCAGCCAAACTGTCCTTCAAAACTGAGTGAGAGATTAAAGTTTTCTAAAACAAAAAAGTCCTGAAAGAATTGTTAACAAGAGACCACCCCTACAAGAAATACTAAAAGGAGTTTGGCCAGCTGGAAAAAAAAAGACAGGAGAAGAAGTCTGGAGTAGGGCACAGAATTGAAGAGTACTACTAAGGGTAATTTAAATAATATGAAGAGAAAGAATATATAGATCTGACAAATAAAATTAAAAAGATAGTGTTCTAGTTTGTTAACTGCTGGATGCAACACATCAGAGATGAATTGGCTTTCAATAAAAGGGGATTTATTTAGTTAATGTATAGTTCTTCAGAGGAAAGGCAGATAACTTTCAACTGAGGTTCTTTCTTACGTGGGAAGGCACAGGGCGATCTCTGCTGGCCTTTTCTCCAGGCCTCTGGGTTCCAACAACTTTTCCCGGGGTGATTCCTTTCAGCATCTCTGAAGGCCTGGGCTAAGCTGTGAGTGCTGAGATGAGGTATGCTAAGCTGCTTTGGCTGTGCTATGTTGAGCTCTCTCATTTAAGCAATAGCCAATTAAGTCAAACATCATTCATTGCAGCAGGCACACCTCCCTAACCGGCTGCAGATGTAATCAGCAACAGATGAGGTTCACATGCCACTGGTTCATGTCCACAGCAATAAAACTAGGCACTTTTAGCTAGTCAAGTTGACACCTGAACCTAATTACCACAGATAAGAGGGTAGATTTAAGAAACACATTTGCAGTAATAATTTTGATTGTTAATGAACTAAATTTACCAATTAAATTATACAAATTGGCAGAATGAATTAAGAAACATAATCCAGGTATGTGCTGCTTACAAGAGATTCATCTTAGACACAAATATACAAATAGATTGAAAGTGAAAGGATGGAAAAAGATGTTCCATGAAAGTTGTAACCAAAAGAAAGCAGGAGTAGCTATACTAATATCAGACAAAATAGACTTTAAATGTAAAGACATCATAAGAGACAAAGAAGGACACTATATACTAATTAAAGGGTCAATTCACCAAGAAGATATAATAATTATAAGTGTTTATCCTCCCAATCAAGGTGCTCCAAAGTACATGGGACAGACATTGGCAAAACTGAAGGGAGTGATAGATGTTTCAACAATAATAGTAGGAGACTTCAATACACAGCTCTCCTCTATAGATAGAACAACCAGACAGAAGATCAACAAGGAAATAGAGAAGTTAAATAACTTGATGAATGAATTAGATGTAACTGACATTTATTGGTCATTGCACCCCAAAACACAAGGATAATCATTCTTCTCTAGTGCTCATGGAACATTCTCCATGACAGGTCATATGCTGGGGCACAAAACAGGTCTTTATAAATTTGAAAAATATTGAAATTATTCAAAGTACTTTCTCTGATCACAATGGGATGAAGATGGATCTCAATAACTACCAAAGAACAAGAACATTCACAAATAAATGGAGAGCAAATAACATACTCTTAAACAACCAGTGGGTCAAAGAAGAAATTGCTAGAGAAATTAGTAGCTATCTGGAGACAAATGAAATGAAATGAAAATGAGAATACAACTTATCAGAACTTATGGGATGCAACAAAGGCTGTGCTGAGAGGGAAATTTATTGCCCTAAATGCCTATATTACAAAACAAGAAACAGCAAAAATTGAGGACTTAACAGCATACCTGGAGGAACTTGAGAAAGAACAGCAAACTAACCCCAAAGCAAATAGAAGAAGAAGAGAAATAACAAAGATTAAAGCAGAAATAAATGAATGGGAGAATAAAAGAACAAGAGAAAGAACCAATAAAACCAGAAGTTGGTTCTTTGAGAAAGTCAATAAAATTGATGGACCACTAGCAAGACTGACAAAGAAAAAAAAAAGAGAAGATGCAAATAAACAAAATCAGAAATGAGAAGGGGCACATTACCACAGACCCTGAAAAAATAAAAGAAATCATAAGAAGATACTATGAGCAACTATACACCAACAAACTAGACAACTTAGATGAAATACACAAACTCCTGGAGACATACAAACAAGCTATACTGACTCAGGAAGAAATAGAAGATCTCAACAAACCAATCACTAGTAAAGAGATGCAATCAGTCATCAAAAATCTTTCTATAAAGAAAAACCCAGGGCCAGATGGCTTCACAGGGGAATTTTATCAAATACTCCAAATAGAACTAACACTAATCCTGCTCAAATGTTTCCAAAAAAATGAGGAAAAAGGAACTGTACCTAACCAATTTTATGAAGCTAATATCATTTTAATACCAAAACCGGGTAAAGATGCTATAATAAAGGAAAACTACAGGCCAATCTCCCTAATGAACATAGATGCAAAAATTCTCAATAAAGTATTAGCAAATCAAATCCAACAACACATTAAAAGAATTATATACATTGACCAAGTGGGGTTTATCCCAGGAATGCAAAGATGGTTCAACAGAAGAAACTCAATTAATGTAATATAGCACATTACGAAATCGAAAGGGAAAAATCACAGGATCATCTCAATTGATGCTGAAAAAACATTCGACAAAATTCAGCCTCCTTTTATGATTAAAAAGCACTCCAAAAGATAGGAATCAAGGTAATTACTTCAATATGATAAAGGAAACACATGAAAAACTGATAGCCAGCATCGTACTCAATGGACAGGGACTGAAAGTTTTCCCCCTAAGATCAGGTGCAAGATACGGATGCTTACTGTCACCACTGTTATTCAACATTGTGTTAGAAGTTCTAGCTAGAGCAATCAGGCAGGACAAAGGAAAAAAAGGCATCCAAATTGGAAAAGAAGAAGTAAAACTCTCATTATTTGCAGATGATGTGATACTATACTTGGAAGGTCCTGAGAAATCTACAGCAAAGTTACTTGAGCTAATAAACAAATACAGCAAGGTGGCAGGATATAAAATTAATGTGCGAAAATCAGTAATATTTCTATACACAAGCATTGACCTAGTTGAGGAGTCAGATAAGGAAAATATTCCACTTAAAATAGCAACTAAACAATCAAGTACTTAGGAATGAATTTAACTAAGACGTAAAGGACTTGTACACAGAAAACTATATAATGTTGCTAAAAGAAATCAAAGGAGATCTAAGTAGGTAGAAAGGCATTCCCTGCTCATGGATAGGAAGGCTAAAAATAGTTAAGATATCAATTCTCCCCGAATTGATCTACCAATTCAACACAGTACCAATCAAAATTCCAACAACCTACTTTGAAAGATTTGGAAAGGCTAATCACCAAATTCATCTGGAAGGGAAAGAGACCCTGCATAGCTAAAAGCATCCTAAAAAAGAAGAATAAAGAGGGTGGATTAACGGTCCCTGATTTTAAAACCTATTATAAAGCCACAGTGGTAACAGCATGTACTGGCACAAAGATAGAAGCATTGATCAATGAGATCAAATCAAAAGTGCCGTTGACCAAAACTATGGTCAACTGATTTTTGACAAGGCCCCCAAATCCTCTGAACTGGGGCAAAATAGTCTTTTCAATAATTGGGCACAGAAGAACTGGATATCAATAGCCAAAAGAATGAAAGAGGACCCCTATCTTGTACCCAACACAAAAATTAAGTCAAAGTGGATCAAACACATAATTATAAGAACTAGCACTGTAAAATGTAGGGAAACATCTTCAAGACCTAGTAATAGAAGGTAATTTCCTAAAATTTATACCCAAAGCACAAGCAAAAAAAGAAAAAAATAGATAAATGGCAACTCCTCAAAATCAAATGCTTCTGCACCTCAAAGACTGTCAAAAAGGTGAAGAGGCAGCCAACTCAATGGGAGAAAATATTTGTAAATCACATATTGGACAAAGGTTTGATTTCCTGCATATACAAAGAAATCATACAACTCAACAACAAAAGAACAAACAACCGAATTATAAAATTATAAAATGGGCTAAAGATATGAATAAGCATTTTTCTGAGGAGCAAATACAGATGGCTAAAAAGCACATGAAGAGATGTTCATTTTCACTGGCTATAAGGGAAATGCAGATTGACTACAATGAGATACCACCTCACACCTGTAAGAATGGTTGCTATTAAACAGGAAACTATACATGTTGGAGAGGATGTGGAGAAACTGGAACACTTATGCACTGCTGGTGGGAATGTATAATGGTTCAGCCACTATGGAAGATTGTTTTGAGGTTCCTTAGGAAACTAAATATCAAGTTGCCCTATGACCCAGCAATAGCACTACTTGGTATATACCCAGAAGAGCTGAAAGCAACAACACAAACAGACATTTGCACGCCAATGTTCATAGCAGCATTATTCATAATCACCAAAAAATGGAAACAAACCAAATGCCCATCAACAGACAAGTGGATCAACAAAATGTGGCATATACTTACAGTGGAATAATATGCAGCAGTAAGACAAAATGATGTCCTGAAGCACATGATAAGATGGATGAGCCTTGAGAACATAATGCTGAGTGAAGTAAGCCAAACACAGAAGGATAGATACTGCATGATTTCACTTTTATGGTATAATCAGAGACTTATAATACAGAATATAGGGGACATGGAGATACGTAGAAGCTAGAGATGGGTGAACCGTTAGCTAATGAGGTTGAACTCCAATGTAAGGGAATAGATAGGAGTGAAGGTGGTTCTCTAGTGGGTCTGTAAGTAATATTACCATATTGAAGATCAATAAGATTGAAAGCAGTTGTATAGACCTCTGTGTCCCACTGATTACCACTAGAAATATGAATTCGTTCTTGCAAAAATTACTCCAAAGATACGATTCTTGCACAAAGAGTGTTTAAGTCCAGGGTATAGGGGGAAAACTGCTATTGCATGCTATGAGCTATTCAAAAGGAAACCATCAGCACTACCACAGCAACACAGAGGTAAATAATGGGGGGAGGGACAAGAGTTAAGAGGAGGTTTAGATTTCCTATTTGGTGAGGGTGTTTTATTGGTTTTCTTTCTCTTGGGAACAATGAGATTATCTAAAATTGAGAATGTCGATGGACTGTGGACTTTGGACGCTCTACCTGATGCCCGATTAATACAGTTGACTGAAGTATGCACTGATGGAAACCTAGATCAGCGAATGATGGTGTCTACTTATGAACAAAGGTTGTGCTGCTACAAAAAGGAACAAAGTCGTGAGGCTTGCAACGATGTGAATGAATATGTGGGATACTTGTCGAGACAAAATAAGCTAGAAATGAAAGAATAAGAATGGTATGGTCACCTTTAGAAAATGCTTATAATTAAACAGGGGCCTAGATTGCAAACTTTTAGAGCAGACACAATAAGTCTGGGGTGGTGATTATTATTTCTGGATTTTGAGAGGCTGTTTTATATATATAACCTGAAATTTAGAGATAAGAATGAAGCCGAACAGGTTGGCATTAAAGTAATTCAGAACATAGGGGTAAGGAAGACAGTGTCTACAGTTTAGAACCACACATACTCCTTGAGACCAATGGAAGAAAGGTTTATTTGATCTGGAACTGAAATTTTCTGTACTGCATAATTTAATTCAACCTATCTGTATAGCTCATTTGAACAATTGAAACACAGGGACCACAGAATAAAAAGAGGTCTTTTAATCCTGTATAAATTAATGTAATGATTGGCTACATCCTAGAGTATATTAATCAGATTATCAAAAAATATTGGCAAAGTCCCTAAGGGATGGAAGAAAGAATGTGGAACTATTAAACCTTACCATCAGGGAATCCCCTGATACAGTGTCAGACTTTAGGGACACCCAAATCAATAGGCCATGCCCTCGATCATGAGGCTTACTCTTGTGAACCTGATGGAGATAATGGAGAAGCTTAGACTACCTGTAAGCAAGCCTAAGAATTAAAATGGAGAACCTCTTTTACAGTTCAGATGTGGCCTCAATGTCTCTAAGCCCAATTCTGCAAGTGAAGTCATTGCCCTCCCCCCTACCTGGGACATGACATCCAGGGGTGAAAGTCTCCCTGGTGACGTGGAAGATGACTTCCAGGCATGAATCTGGCTCTGGCACCATGAGATCAACAATTCCATCCTGATCAAAAGGGGGAAAAGAAGTGTAATTAATAAAGTATCAGTGGCAGAGAGAGTTCAAATAGAGTTGAGAGGCTACTCTGGAGGTTGCTCTTATGCAAGCTTCAATTAGACCTTGCTACCTATCATAACCTGCCAACCCAAAACCAGGACCATTCCAGCCAATCCTAAAGAACACCTAGGTCAACATGTAAGATTCCACATATTACATAACCTACAACAAGGGCTGTAGAAACCTACAACCTCCAGATGGTCCCTGGTTCAGATAAGTCCTGAAACCTAGCCCAGCCTCTCCAGAACATCAGGTAGTTCTACTCCCTACCCCATATGAATGACAGACCCTTCCAATATCAAAAATTTAAAATTGCCATAGCCCAAATACCCTTAAAGAGAGGGATGGAAAAATGAAAGGTGTTGGTGGAATTATACAGAGAAGAAAGGATTTAACAAACGAATATGATTGCTGAATCATTAAATTGATATCTCTTTTAGTCTCCAGTATTTTAGAGCAGTGAAATTGTAACCCATGTCAAAGTCTGATATATGTTCTACAACTAATTGTGGTGTTATGCTTTGAAATTTATAGTTTTTTTGTATAAATGCTATTTTTCACAAAAATTAAGGAAAAAAGTCAATTGTGTTGATAAAAAAAATATTTAAGACCTCTAGCCTCCTATATTCTGGAGCAGGTAGAAAGAAAAATGTGAGAGGATCGTATGGTAGCCTATGACAAACTCTGTGATCTGTGAAGTAACTAGTTGTTGAAGAGTACTTTGAAAACTATGGCTTTCTTTTTTCTTTGCTTTGTATATATATGTTATACTATACAATAAAGAAGTTAAAAATCAAAAAAGAAAAAGACCTATGCAAAATACTACTAGATGTTCTGTATATGTCATGTACACTTGCAAATGTGTAGGCCTCCCTGAAGAGAGTCATTCCTTTATGCAAATTAAAAGAGGTTCCTATCCCTGAAATAAACATGCTGAATATTATGTCACATATATTTCTGTGCCCTGTCTTATTAAATTTTAATGTCTAATTGCTCAGTAAAATAACATTGAATAAATCAGTGTAAATAAATTATCAGCATCTAAAATTCCACTTCTTGCATACACATGTACAAGTATTACTTTTTGGTACCTCAGAGAAATAATGGATAACTAATTATCAAAATACACATGAAGAAAACAAAATAGCAACAATACAACATTTTCCATGAATACCTCATTTTGGCTGTTCAGAATTCAATCCTCTCACTACTATCACCCCAATCTCCTTTTGCATATAGTCTTAGAGCTTGTGTCTTTCTGCAGAAGCTCCTGACTTTGCACTTTCTATCTCTCCTATCATCATGCACCCAAGGTGACCCAGGCTTGGCCAGCTAAGGGGCATTAGATGGCTCTTTGATCTTGCACTAGATATGCAGCACTATGAGGAATGATTTGAGGCTAGACTGCTGGACAACTAGCATGGACCAGTATAGCCCTACTGGTTGTTTAACTAGAGACCATTTAAATTGTTTGATCACTATGCTGTGTTTTCAATTTGAAGAATAAGCATTTTGAAAATCACCCAAACCTAGTTACAGGTAATTCATTGCAGAAACAGTGATTGTTGCTGCCCAACTACTCCAGGTGATCCTTGTGTTTTTCCCACCACTTTGTCTCTAGGGCTTTCCTGGATCTGTCCATTCTCAGGATCTGTCCTCTCCCATCATCTAGGCCTCTGCTTGCCTTGTGGTCACTCAGTGCCACCTACCATGAGAGAGAACATTGGTTTCCTTAGCTTGCAATCAATATCTCACTGATCAATACCACAGTAGAGTGTTTCTGACAAAGTATTTTTATAAACCTTTACGGTGAACAATTTAAGTGGACTCACATTCAAAAGTAACCAGAGGAACTGCAAAATTTATTCAATAAACAATCCCCCCAAATAATGCTAATAATATCAGAATGCATTCATTTGGTGATTTTCAGCATGCTTTCATATCCAGTACCTTATTTGACAAAGCCAGCAGGCACGTGAGACTAGAAAGACAGAATTTTATCTCAAATTCGCACACACATACGCAATGAGATTGAAGACCAGAGAGACTAAAAATCTTATTTTGCCAAAGAGATAGTTAGGTTTGGGTCTGGGCCTAGGAACCAGACCATCTGTCAGTCCAGAATTGTTTCTGCATGGAAAAGAGATACTATGAGTCCATGTAACCTCTGCATGCAGCCTGTAAAGGGAAAAGGCACATTATCATCTACTCTCCTTATTAGATGTAGAAGGAGGGTTAACAGGTTTCTTATATCCTGGAATTATGTTCTAATTGCTTAGAGCTTCTATTTACCTCCAGCAACCACTCTTTAATAGTGTAATAGTGTTCCCTATTACTCAGAGTTATTAGATCATTTGTTCATAGTTTCAAACATCAACCATTTATATATTTTTCAGTATAGTTGGAAACTTGTCTTCAAATAAAATTTTAGGCAGAAACCCAATACACAGGCAGAGAAGCCCTGATGCTCTGGTTAAAGCAAGGGTTGTAAGACCAGAGCCCTGTGATTCCCACATGTAAGGCCTCCCTGTGAAATGCAGAGCTACTCCCTGCTTTACAAGTGAAAATATCCAGGACCAGATGAATAATGTGAGAATTATCAAGTCCAGCCCCATACAGGAATTCTGTGGCCGAGATAAGAGACCTGAATCCTAGCCAGATATGTGTTTATCAAATTCAGGGGAATGCTGTTTCCACCCCATTCCCCAGAGTTCTGCACCAAAGGAAAGGTCTGTTTGGCAGCCATGAAGATGGGTGTGAACAGCCATGGCATTTGCACCAGGTTGTAGGTTCCTTGACCTACCTGTGTACTTCTTGAGGGCAGAACCTGTACTCTCAACCACGTTTCTCTTCCCTGATGGTGAGGGGGAGCACATAGCATCTTCCAGACAAGATCACCCTTGAGAGTGAAAGGGAGGCTGTTCATGATTACCCCAGGAAAGCAGACCAGGCAAAGCAGGATATCCAATCATCTTACTTTTGGTAACCGACATCATGTTCTACGTAAAAGGAATTACTCTACGAAATAGGCGTTTGACATCCAGGAGTCTCTGTCTTCCACTTGGTTGCTCAGTTATCAAAATAAATGCCGAACCACCCAGAGATGGAAGCAGACCCTGTCCCAGGAGAACGGTCAGACGTTCCTTCCAGCACATTCTCAGCAGCACACGTATCTCCTGCCTAGTCTGCTTGGGAGGCATACACCTGATGTACCGAGGCTAAAAAAGTGAAGGGAACTCATTCTTGCATAAAAGTCAGAAATTAATATCTGTTGAGCTCAACTTTCTTAAATCAGTTTCAGTGTTGAAGTCTTGGCTACTCCCTCCCACAATGTAATTTTCACTCTGGCCTCACTCACTGGCAGAACATTCTGGATGTGACCAAGGTCAGCTTTGGACTCTCTCAGCCCTTACAATGTAACTCTTTGAGATATTTTTATAGGATGCCCTTGCTCTCTGGATTACCTGCTTATTCTCACTAGATACAAGGCAAATGAATTCTGACCTGCTGAATCTGGGCCTAGGTTTGAAATAATCACTTCCTATTCACTTAAATAACTCGAGGCCCCATATTTGTATTTGACACCAATCACTCCAATCCTCTTAATATCGCAATCAGTTTCCAATTGGTCGCACGTGCTTCTTTTACTCCTGTATAACTTTTGTTACCAATTCATTGATGATATTACAGGCTAACTTTTCACTGTCTTCACTACTTTTTGGTAATACATAAAACTTATGCTTAGCAAATGACCATTAGAGTCTGTAAGAGACATTTTATAGGCTGTTGCTTAACATTTACGAATGAATGTATGGGGAATAAAAGCAATAAGCTAAGAAGACAAAAATAGATGGTTAAAATTTTCGATGGCACTGGTGAAGGTTAACTGCGTTTCTGGAAAGTAAGGTAATATATTATGTGCTTTTTGTTTGTTCTATAACAAGCAAAAGGCACACCGATGGCAGAAATATGAAAAGAAGTGTGATGGGATTAATTTCCATTAGAAAACCTTTCTATTCTCTTAAGAAGCCCACTATGACTAACTCAAGTCAAAAAAAAAATCATATTTAAAGGATACTGAATAGCTGATAGAATCCTGTTGTGGAAGTAGAGAGGAAGGACACAAAGACAAGAAAAATGTCTCCAAACACCACCGTACCTTGAATTGGGCCCTCAAGCTTATAGTACCAATTCAACCAATGCTAGACAAAGAATAGAAGTGGCTACAGGATTTGCTACCACTATTACCTCTCAAAATTTAATGCAGCCTCTGCTACCCATCTCCAGAATGCATCCCACAGTCCCTGCTTCTTTGCATCCCTACTTTCTCTTTCAAAAGCTAAAACGGGGCACCCAATAGGCAGAGCTTAAGGAAATGAAGAGTGAGTATCTGGGATTTTTATCTCCATATTAGTGTGTCTCTGCACTGTACAGTGGGAGAGTCATCAAATGTAGGAAGAGAATTCAGGGTCTGAGAAGCCAAAATGAATGAAAACTGTTCATTACAATTTCAGGATCTTAGGGGTACTTTTTATCAGGGCTGAAGTTAAAAATCCCTCCTCAAAGCTTTCTGCATTTAAAATCTTTATTCAAATGTAGCTGAAGGGACTGTGGTACTCTTATGTTTTTCTTACTCCCTTTTTGTCAACATTTGTTTTCTTTCGTTTTTAAGGACTACATATCATGCTGGATTAATTTTTAATCTAATCTAAATGGTTTTCTTTGGTTCATTTGGCCTCTCTAGAATTGTTACATTTACTATTATATTAGTTCTTATTTTTGCATCTTAGTTCATATTTTCTATTTGCATACTTAAGGTGGCTTTTACTTTTCTTTCTTTTTCATTGGAGATTTACCTTAAAAGGGTTATATTTTATACATTCTCTTACTTTTTTGACACTTATCATAACCAATGTTTATATTTCTATTCACTTCTCAATATATTAAGCTTATCCATATTTATATCATGCCCCCTGGATAAAGACAAGTATCTTAACATGCTCTTTCTTCAATTTCCTCTCTTGGTGCTAATTCTACTTCCCACTACCATATAACTATTGTCTACTCCTGTGCTATCCAAAATGGTAGCACTAGCCATAGACGAATATTTAAATTGTTTTAATTAAATAAAATTTAAAAATTGGTTTTCCAGTCAAACTACCCAAATTTCAAGTGCTCAATAGCCATACATTAATAGTGGCTTTCCTAGTGGGTAGTACAGATATAGACCATTTCCATCATCGCAAATGGTTTATTGCCCAGCACAGGTCTAAACTTTTAATTCTAACAGATTATAGACAAGCTTATTATATTTGGTCCTTGTTTATTTAGACTATAATATAATTCACTGGTTTAATATTTCACCCTGTTTCCTCTTCAACCCTCACATTCTCCTGGATTTATTTCTTCATTTGCTGTATTTCTCTAAATAATATTTCCCAGGAGGCAGTTTGTATGTTAGATCTATGTGCTCTTTATTCCTGCTAACATCTATAATTTGTGATTCTTCATCAATATCAGTTTAACTTGAAATAAAATTCTAGGTTTAAAGTTCTTTCCCTTTATCACTCTGAACATAATTTCTATTGTACTCTTAAATCCAGTGATTCTATTGAGAAATGCCAATTATAAATTTATCTCTGTGATAAATTGAAATATTTGAGATATTGGACCCAATTATTCACTTTTCTCTCTATCCATATCCTTTATATGTACTTTGCATTCTCTCATTCAAGAGGCAGAGAGTACTCTCTAGCCCTCAGCAGTGGATTTGGCCACATGGCTGAAAGTCAATGGAATGGGGTAGGAAAATGGGAGCATGCCAGTTCTGAGACTAGGATGTAAGCAGCTTCATGGATTTTCACCTGCCCTTTTGAATCTCTGCCATAACCATGAAAAAGTGCTTCCCCTGGTACTGCTGCCTCTTCTGCCTAGACCACAGAATGAAAGCAAATCAGAGAAAAAATAGCAATGAGAAACAAATATAGCTGTATAAAATAGAGTCAACCAGCTGAGTTTGGCCTCAATCAGTCAATTTTCAGCTAACATGAAGGTGTATGAGAGATAAATACTTATTGTCATGTGCTACAGAGATTTTTGTGGTTTGTTAGGTAGCATTATGAGACAATAGCTTGATGATAAAATCTGATTGTTCTTCCGTTGGGTAATTTCTTTCATTTTTCTGGAAAATTCTAGAATTTGCTCTTTGATATTTTAAAATCTCATTATGATGTGTCCAGGTATTTTTTTCCTATGTAACTTTTGGCATTTTTATGAACTCCTTCAATCAGAGATCTTTCTTTAATTCTGGAAAACTCCCACTTTTATTTCTTCTAATATTTTATTTATTCCATTCATTTTTCCCTCTCTTTCTATGAGATTCTAATTACACAAATGCTTGCTTTTCTATTTCTCTTGCATGTGACAATCATTTTTCTCTACCTGCTTTCAGGATTCTCTCCATATCTGTGGCATTTGATATTCTGATTAGTATGTGTCTTGGAGTAGGCCTAACTAGGATTTTTTCTGTTTGGAATACGTTCCACTTCTTTTCCCATGGAGCTGGGAAATTTTCAGCCATTATTTCCTACAATATTCTTTCCGTCCCATTTCCCTTCTCTTCTCCTTCAGGGACACCCATGATGCATATGTCAGTTTGTTAAAGCTGCCAGAATGCAATATACCAGAAATGGGTTGGCTTTTATAAAGGGAATTTATTAAGTTAAAAGTTTACAGTTCTAAAGCCAAAAGATGCCCAAACTAAGGTATCAGAGAAATATACCATGACTCAAGAAACAGCTGATGATGTTTGGGGTTTCTCTGTCAGCCTGGAAGGCACATGGCGACATATGCTAGCTTTGTCTCCTAGCTTCTCATTTCAATGCCCCAGGGGCATTTTCCTTCAGCATCTCCAAAGACCACTTGTCTGTGTCAGTAATGAAGTTATTTCCAAAATGGTTCCCTCTTAAAGAACTTCATTAAGCAATTCCATCTTGAATGGGTGTAGACATCTCCATGGAAACCACATAGCCAAAAGGTCCTACCCACAAGTAGGTGGATCACATCTCTTTGGAAACATCTTAATCACAAAGATCCTATCCAGCAATATTAAATCAAAATTAAAACACATGGCTTTTCTGGAGTACATAACAGTTTCAAATGGGCACAGCACATGTTTGTACACTTCACGCTGTCATTCAAATCCCTGAGACCTGCTCAAATTTTTCCATTCTTTCTCTATCTCTTCTTCTGTCTATAAGTTTTTGATTGTCCATCTTCTAGTTTGCTGATTCTTTCTTCTGCCTGTTCAATCTCTTCTATTGTGCCTTTCATTCACATCATTTCTGTTATGTTTCTTTTTACATTTTCAAATTCTTCTTTATGCCCACCTGGTGTCTTCTTAATATATTTATCTCTTTAGTTACATTTTCCTTCATCTCCTTGAATTGATTTAAGAGATCCGTTTGAACATCTTTGAGTACTTGTTTCAAATTCTGTGTCTCTTCCAAAATTTTATTCTGTTCCTTTGCGCTGTGTCTTCCTGTTTCTTAGTATGGCTTGCAATTTTTTCCTGATGTCTAGGCATCTGATTATCTTAATGAGTTTACTCTGAAGTTCAGTTTCTCTCTCTTGTCTAAGATTTTATTGTTGATTGGCTTTGCATTAAGGCTCTTCTTTGACAATTAGTTCAATTTATTCTATATCTTTAGAAGAGCCTATGTTTAACTGCCCAGATGTTTTCAGCTCCTCTTCACCTGATTCTTACTCTGTGTTCTAGTTTGCAAGCTGCTGGAATATGATATACCAGAAATAGAGTGGCTTTTAAAAAAGGGGAATTTATTAAGTTGCAAGTTTATAGTTCTAAGGCCATGAAAATGTCCAAATTAAGGCATCGACAAGAAAGACTGAAAAGTTCAGGGTTTCTTTCTCAACTGAAAAGGCACATGGTGAACATGGCAACATCTGCTAGCTTTTTCTCCAGGCTTTTTGTTTCATGAAACTCCCTCAGGGGTATTTTCCTTCATCTCCAAAGGTCTCTGGCTGCATGGGCTCTAAAGATTTTTACAAAATGGGTCCCTCTTAAGGGGCTCCAGTAAGCAAATCCACCTTGAATGGGTAGAGACACATCTCCATGGAAATCATCTAATCAGAAGTTGCCACCTACAATCGGGTAGGTCACATCTCCATGGATAATCAAAAATCTCCCAACCAGCAATATTGAATGAGGATTAAGGACATGGCTTTTCTGGGGTACACAAGAGATTCAAACCAACATATTTTGGATATGTGGTACAAATTTTTTTAAGACTGCACTAGTTTTGCAATTGCTTCACCCTAAGGAGAAAGCTTCCCTTCATCTATTCTCTCTTTGGGAAACTTTGTTCTCTTCTGTTTGTTTCTGTTTTTGCCTCTGTAGTTTATATTTTTATACTCCTTTCATTGTCTCTAACTGGAGGGGAAATTCTGGGAGGAGCATCACCCCCAAAGAGAAGTTTCCCAAATTAGTATTTCCCAGCCAAAACAGTTCCAGGCACCCAAGAGGGGGGTGCAGACTGGCTCTGAAGTGCCCTGGGGAGAGGGTCAGAAAGACGTCAAAAGCCTTTTTGATGGCTCCTCACAGCTGTGCTTTCCAGGCCAGTCCAGCAGATGGCATTCTTCGGGAAACTTCTCCCCCACAGCCCTAAGGAGGCACTGTGTCTTTAAACCTCCACTGCATCTGCCCCTTTCAGCAGTGAGGTTGAAACAATGACTGCCACTGCTTTGGTGCAGGGTGGGTTGAAACAGTAGTTCAGAGCTGGGACCCAGCTATCCGAATTCACTGTTCATAAGCCGTGATCAGTGTTCAGCCATGCTCCCTGCCTCCAAGTTCTTGTGGAAGAGGATTTTAAGTCCTTTTCTGACCACAGCAGCCAGCCAGGGACAGGATCCTGAGGTAGCTGCTGTGAGAGTGGGGGATGAGCTCCAGCAGCTGCCACATGAAGAGAGCTATTCAGCGTTCATGACAGCTTAATCAGCCTCTTCCTCCTGTTCTTCCTCAGATGCTGAATAGTGTTCTTCTGGCACCGGAGCCTCAGAACAGTTGTTTCAGACAGTTCCTACTCTCCGTGTTGGAGGAAGGAGTGAGTCCTGGAGCTCCCTACTCTGACATCTCCCCCAGAAGTTTCACCATGTCTCCTTTTTTAAAAAATATGTTTATTAACAAATTTTCACATATATATTGTCCATACATGGTGTACCATCAATGGCTCACAATATTATCACATAGTTTTGTATTCATCATCATGATCATGTATTAGGCCATTTGCATCACTCCAGAAAAAGAAATTTAAAAAAAAGAAAAACCTCATATATCCTAAAGACTTCCCTCTCATTGACCACTAGTACTTCTACCTTCCCAATTTTTTATCCCTCATCCCTCCCTATTATTTATTTAAATTTTTATTCATATTTCTTACTCATCTGCCCATATTCTGGATAAAAGGAGCATCAGACACAAGGTTTTCATAATCACGCAGCCATTTTGTAAAAGCTGGTTTATACAATTGTCTTCAAGAATCAAGGCTACTGGAACACAGCTCAATGGTTTCAGGTACGTTCCCTCCAGCCACTCCAATACACCATAAACTAAAAAGGGGATATCTATATAATGCATAAGAATAACCTCCAGGATAACCTCTCGACTCTGAAGTCTCTCAGCCACTGACATTTTATTTTGCCTCATTTCACTCTTCCCCCTTTTGGTCAAGAAGGCTTCCTCAGTCCCTTGATGCTGGGTCCTGGCTCATCCCAGGAGTTCTGTCCCATGTTGCAAGAGAGATTTATACCCCTGGAAGTTGTGTCCCACATAAGGGGAAGGGCAGTGAGTTCACCTGCCGAGTTGGCTTAGAGAGAAAGGGCACATCTGAGAAACAGGAGGTTCTCTGGAGGTGACTCTTAGGCATAATTATATGTAGATGTTCTAGTTTGCTAGCTGCCGGAATGCAATATACCAGAAACAGAATGGCCTTTAAAAGGAAAATTTAATGAATTGCTAGTTTACAGTTCTAAGGCTGAGAAAATGTCCCAATTAAAACAAGTCTATAGAAACATCCAATCAAAGACATCCATCCAGGGAAAGATACCTTGATTCAAAAAGGCCGATGAAGTTCATGGTTTCTCTCTCAAGTGGAAGGGCACATGGCAAACACAGTCCTAGTTTCTCTCTCATCTGGAAAGGCACATGATGAACACGGTCAGGGGTCCTCTCTCATCTGAAAGGGCACATGGTGAACACGGCATCATCTGCTAGCTTCCTCTCCTGGCTTCCTGTTTTGTGAAGCTCTCCGGGAGGCATTTTCCTTCTTCATCTCCAAAGGTCACTGGCTGGTGGACTCTGTTTCTTGTGGTTATATCGTTTTGCTTTGCTCTCTCTGAATCCCCTTCTTTCTCCAAAATGTTTCCTCTTTTATAGGACTCAAGAAACTAATCAAGCCCCACCCAAATGGGTGGAGACATGTCATCACCTAATCCAGTTTAACAACCACTCTTGATTTAATTACATCTCCAGGGAGATGATCTGATTATAGTTTCAAACATACAGTATTGAATAGGGATTATTCTGCCTTTATGAAATGAGATTTAGTTTAAACATGGCTTTTCTAGGGGACATACAGCTTTTCAAACCAGCACAGTAGGTTTAGCCTATTCTTTGCAGAAGTAAATTTTATGGGGGATCCCTAAAATCGATGGTTCAGCCCATTAATTTGGTTGTCTCCACTGCTTGCAAGAATATCAGAAATTCTCCAAATGGGGAAATTAAATATTTCCTACTTTCTCCCCAGTCCTCCCAGGGGACTTCACAAATGTTTCTTTATTCACTGCCTAAATTACTCTGGGATATATCACGGCATCACACTAACCTGGACAAACCAACAAAATCTCATGCCCTATTCAAGAGTCCATGTACCTCTGGTGTTCAACTAAACTGACCATACAAATTAAATTTGGTAATGTGCTAAATAAAATATAAATTTTGCACCAAATAATCATCTTCCCTTTGGTCTCACATAGAAGTCAAAGCTTTAAAATTTGGACTATATCGTCCTTTACCCTGTATTCGAATCTACCCTAGTCCTATCCAGATCAGCTTCCTTCATATCTCTAGTGAAAGTCTGATCCCTTTTTCAACTTTTTAATCAGTTCCTGTATTGGGTACTGTTAACTTCCATAGCTTCAGAGCTCTAACTCTGAGTCTCAGGCATCACATAAACACCTGAAGTTTCTGGAAATGACCAGGTTATATACAAACAGCTCAGTATTTCAGAATTTAGATATAACAGTTACAACTCCTGAATATATATGACTGCTGTAAGAGCTTACAATCTAGGACCCTTTACAATAAGCCACAACCTAATAACCCATGTTCTCTACTTCAGTTCATTATTCAAATAATAGCTAGTCCATATGATTGAGGCATGATAATAATTGTCTTTTTGTTTCTGACATTTCATTCAACATACAGTCCTTAAGTTTCACTCATCTAGTTGCATGCCTCACAACTTCATTCCTTCTTGCAGTCACTCAGTAGTCAGTTGTATGTGCACACCACAGTTCTCTCCTCCATTCCTTAGTCATTGTACCTCCATCCATTGTGAATCTCAAACACCGTCGCCATAAACACTAGTGTGCAAATGTCCATTCCTGTCCCCACACTCAGTATACCTCCAGGTGTATACTGGCATCCCCACCCCTAGCCTCCTGTGGAGCCACCACACTGCTCTCCAAGAGACCGCACCTCTCAGTTTCTCTACAGACAGTGAATAGGTACATCTCTTTCTCTGCATTTTCTCTAGCATTTGTTTTCTCTCTGTTCACTGAAACAGTTTAATTCAACATCATACAATCCACCAATCCACTCTAAGTATATAGACAGGCTTTGCCACCATAATCTATATGAAGACATTTCCTATTCTTCCATAAAGAATCCATACCCTTCCCCCATACCCCATGACCCCTCCCCTGTTGACATTTAGCTTTGTTGTAATGCCTTTGTTACATTCAGTGGAAGCATACGGCAATGTTACTGTTGACTATATAAGTAGTCTGCATTGATTGTACTTTGTCCTGCAGGCCATCCAGTTTCAACCCCTTGCAATGTTGACATTCACTTGTTCTCCCTCATGAAAAAACTTTTTTTTTTAATTTATACATTTAATCACTGTCATTGTCCACTCTAGGCATCCCTAAGTTATACTATCTCAGTCTTTATCTTCTATCTTTCCTTCTGGTTTCATATGTGCCCCAGCCCTTCTCCCTCAATCATACTCATATTCAGTGTCATTCAGTGTACTTATAATATTGTGCTACAATCAGCTTGCATTGCGCTATCCATTTCTGAATTTTTACAATCAGTCCTGTTGCACAATCTGTATTCCTTCAGCACCAAATATCCAATCTCTACCCTATTTCTATCTCCTGATAACCTGTGTTCTTAACTTCAATTCTCAAAGTTCACACATTAATTTTAGTTCATAATAGTGAGACCATATAGTATTTTCCTTTTGTTTCTGGCTAATTTCACTCAACATAATGTCCTCAAGTTTCATCCACATTGTTACATGCTTCGTGATCTTATTCTATATTACAGCTGTGTAATATTCCTTCATATGTATATACCACAGTTTTTCTAGCCACTCATGCATTGATGGACATTTAGGTTGTTTCCATCTATGGCAATCATAAATAATGCTGCTACAAACATTGGCGTGCAAATGTCCGTTTGTGTCTTTGCCTTGAGTTCCTTTGAATATAACCTACTAATGGGATTGCTGGATCATATGGCAATTCCATACTTGCCAAACTGCCTTCCAGAGTGGTTGTAGCCTTTTACATTCCCACCGACGGTGATCACCATGACTCTTAATGCTGCACTTATAAAAAAAACAGTCTAGGTTTTAGCTTTCCCTCCTCTAGTTGAGTTTGGAAGGAAGTAGGCAAAGAGCTTCTAGTGTTGCAGTCTAAGTTATTCACTGACTAGTCCCCCACCTCCAACATCCTTTCCCTACCAACAACTGGAGCTAGACACTACTCTGGAGAGTCATCACCTTCCGTTGTTGTTGCCTAGTTAGTGATTGAGTAGATAGAGAGGCCCATGCCCTGTGGTCATTGGCTCACCCAACTTCTGAGCCAGCCTGATGTTACCTAAACACCTTTTTTGGCCTTGGCCAGGGACAATTGCTTTCCTAATACATAAGAGTGATGGGACAGACATTATCCCACTCAGGTTACATATTATAGGCATGAAGAAAACGTTCTCCCCCAGCCTAAGTGGCCTCAGTACAGAATGCTCTTTTATGCCTTTCTACACACATCCCCAGCATGCACACCCACCCTGGGGGCCAACACCTTCTGTCACCCCAAAGGTTTCTTCTACTTTTTATTTTACTTGCTGAAAAGATCTACTGACCTCTCTATTTCTTGTGTGGCATATCCTAAAATACATTTTGGTTGAGGAGCAAGTGGACCCTGTAAGGTGTCATCATGTGCCTCAAACATTTTACAAACACTATCATCTCTAAAAGTATGAAAAAGTCATTCCCTAGAATCACAATGACAATTCCAAATGATACTTTCTCTCATCTATGAATTCGAAGTAAAACTGGTAACCATCTGGAGGAAGCCCTTTTAGGATTGTACTGTGTTGATTTGAAGAGTTAAGTACCAAATACCTCCTTGTCATCTCCTTAGAGGATGCTTCCTGACAAGCCTATTTGAAGAGGTTACTTCCTATGATACCATACTTTTTATTTAATTGAATATTCTCAATCATGAATCACTCCAACTCTTAAATTTGCTTAATTGTCTATCTTTCCACAACAGATTCTAAACTCTCTGGGGGCTAAGGACCTTGTCCACATAGTTCTGCACTTTATCCACCATGCCTAGAAAATGTTGTTAAAGAGTAGATGCTAGATAAAGATTTATTAAATGGATGAATATCTCTTCTTTGAGGATTCAATAATCTAATAGAGTTGCTGGATTTCACATAAACAATATATAAAATGCCATTGCTGATTCTTTCTTGTTCCTGATATGTTCTGGAAGAACTTAATGAAACTCTGAAACACATTTCTATTGTTGTACTTTCTTTCTCCCTCTCTCTCTCTCTCTCTCTCTCTCTCTCTCTCTCTCCCTCTCTCTTTCTCTCTCTCTCTCTCAGAGTAAGCAGGTAGAGACTTTATTAAGAAGGCATATGAGAGGAACATGTGAGCACTTTCACGAAGAGGAGTGAGACGTGAGAAGCCAATATTTCTCTTATTGTGTTATAATAGTTTACTTGCCTTTCTTCACAATTAGACTTTGAGTAAAAGTTGGGTGTATAAATGAATTTTATTCCTTAAAGAATGATTACAGGTCCTAACACCCAACTTCACCTTTGCCAACATCCTTCTTAAAAGGGGGAGATTTCTGCTTCAAACCTTCACCTAGACCTAAGTGCCTTTTTTTTTGGAGCTTTATACTTACTTTTTTCCCCAGCTTTTGCCACACTGTACTGAGTTTATAGTTGAGTGCACCAGTGGTCCCTGCTCACAACTCAAAGGTAGGTCCCTGGCTTTATGTTCCTCTTCATGCTCCCAGTATTAAACACTAGGCTTGGAGCACTGTCCATGTTCAATGTTTTTGAACAAACAGAAAATGAGGGAGCTATGACCCAGACCAAAGAAGTGAGGACCAATATCAGTTCCACATGGGCATCTCAGGGAGGGCTCCAACCCCTGTGACCTCAGGATACATAAATCTTTTACTGTTGCCCATTTGCTGAAAACTAAGGTCAATGTAACCTTAGGCTACAGCTGCTTCCTATCACTGTAACCGTTAGAAGTGGAAACCAAGCTGCATTCAAATCATAGTAAACCCACTTCAAGGTCTTGTCCTTGTTTGTCACATTGGAGACAAAGGGAATAACACCACATTCTATTGTCTCTGAAACACAGAAGTAAAAATTATTTCCTTACTTTATAACAATTATGTTCTGATCCTAAGGCTGCAGTGGCATGGCATTTTGTGGGAAGATGTGGTTTTTTAGAGAATTTGGCAACACACAGAAGTGCTGCAGTCCACAGATTTAACACCATCTTGGCACTCTCTGTCCTAATTCCCTTTCCAGATGTTCCTCTAGGAAGAGCGAGAGAGGATCTCTTCCTGCTGTTCACATTTTTTCCCTCAGAACTTCTGCACAGCAAACACCATCACAATGCATGGTTTGCCTTCGTCTCTAGAGCAACATGGTACTAAAAGAAATGATCCATTTGGCCAAATTCAAGGGCACTCAGTATGCAAGGAGAAATCATGCATCACAGTAAAAGGAAATGTTTGATTTTGAAGAACATCATCCACTTGCCGTAAGATATGCTTTCAGTTTAGACTCCTTCTGTGGAAGCTTCAGTCTTAGGACAGTGGATGAACAAAGACAGAAGAGTACAGATACATGCCAGGCAGTAAAGATGATTCAAAATATGAGATACAGTGCACTTTATTAAAGCTAAGGAAATTTAAGCATTGCCAAGGATAAAAACGTATGCTGGATCTAACCAATCTTTCAGTTTGCTATTGAATGATAGAGTTTTGCTTTTCCTTATTTCCATTCAGTAAATTTTAACAACATACTCTGACATAATTGTTCTCTTTATAACCCCTAGAATGAAATCCCTGATTTTATTTTATAGGATCTCCTTTTAGGTAAATCTGCAATTAAAGAAAAAAGAATCTCCTTTCATATATTGATAAAGAAGCCCTAAAAGAGTCAATTTCATCAAGACTTGCCTGGCATTGAATTTGGCTGTCTGCACATCCCAGATTTGGGCCCCAAGGTATTCTCTCCAGATGTGCCTCTGTAATTCAGGTATGAGTTTATACATTCTCATATTTATGTTTGTGGCAACCAATAACTCAGTAATGTATTATCGATCTTACTTCAAAAACAGAGCTTAATTGGTGGGAGGAGATTGGCATTATCTGGACTTATTTGATAACATAGGAACCTTAAGGGAGATCATTAGACCCTAACTGGAAAAGAGAAATTGGTCTCCTTGTTGTCCCCTCAAGCTGTTTCTGCTTGTCTTATCATGAGAGTGGCAGTGGGGTTCTGTGTTTAAGTATAAGGCAGAGCTGGATTTTATTAAATCACATGGGTACTGGGTAACCAATGAGAGTCTATTACAAGGGAGAAATTGTGATGTAAGCTAACTAAATCAGAGTTGGCATTAAATTTATAAAAGAGGGGAAGAGAGGAATATGTATTCATGCCTATTTTCTTGTTTCTTTTCTCTCTCTCTCTCTCTCTTACTTTTGATATTAGGTACTTTATGTATTTCTGATTATATCACTAATATTTTTGCCTCTTGTTTACACAGGTCTGTTAGCCTGTTTTGTTTTGTTTTCTCTCCTCCCTTTACCTTTCATACTTCAGCTGCATATTTAGTGCTAGCCATTCCATCACAGTCTTTCTCTACAAACAAAATCACCATCTGTCATCCTCTCTTAGACACATTGCTAGTGCTTCTGTTGATAATAAAATCTGAGATAGTGAAAAGTGCTACACCAAATCACGTGACTTTGAGATGATAGCAGTGTGGTGGTCTTTACCAGGGCAGCAGACCAGGGAGAAAGTCCGGACAAAACATCAGGACCCCAGGGACTGAAATGGCAGGTGCCTTGTCTGCCCACAGGACCATTCACTTCTGCAGTGATAATAGAAACTCCTAAAATATGCCAAATTATATAGCATCTTCCAAATAATACAGTGCCTACTGCCCAGTAATGATTTGTTGACCAGAAACTAAGGAAACTAGGAAAACAGCATTTGCTCTTCAGATAAAATAACATAGTATGGGACCTTTACTAGAGTCCAAGAATGGGTAAGATGTGTCATAAATTTATGAGGCCTTAATGGTTAGAGAAAATTCGCACTCATGCCCTTCTGCACCCCCTCCCATACTCACAACCCCCATAAAACATACACTAGCATTTCCTATTTTCCCTACCCTATTCCCACAATGAATGATGCTGGCTATTTAATTACTGACTACTAAAGGGTTAATTCTTTGTTGAATTCCAACGTGTTTAAAATTCTGTCCATGATACAGAACTAGCCCTAGAAGAAAAGTCAGCATCATTTCCTCTAATGTCTTGTCTGTGCCCTCCGTAACATCTTAACTGTTTATTATTTGTAGTAACAGATTAGATAATCCCCAAAATATGAATTCTCAGGTTTATTTCTATTTACTTTAAATTCATTCCATTTCTAAGTCAAGAGACTGGAGCAAAGCAAATAAAGCAGTTCGTTGCTGACGTTAGAGCCAAAGCAGTTCTGTCTATTATTCCACTCTATTAATGATACCTTAATATCAATGGTTCTGATTCTTGTGTACAGTTAGTAAGAGCCAGTGACATGTCTGCCCTTCCTGAGCCAAGGCGGTCTGGGGTACGGTTATTTTCAATCCCATTAAAACCGCATTCTTGTTTGTTGCATGTCCTCTCTCCTATGGAACTTAGAGCAAACATGCCTGGCTCCCAGATCAACTAATGAAATGTAGCCTGACTCCCTTTAATTTCAGGGTGAGCCTCCATGATGTAGGACCAACAGGTCTGGACAAAAGCAGCTTTGCGCTCTCTATTAGCGGTTCTGAGAGGTGACTTCTCATTCAATTTGCCAGACAATTAGCTCTGCATTTGGTTTTGAGCGGCCCTGAAAGTGTGTGGGATGTTTACGAAATACCCCCAATATGTTTATCATTTGTATTTGTTAACTCTCTTTGCAATTAAGGCAAAGATAGAGAAAAATTAAGGTATCTATTATGAGGCCAAATGTGTAATAACTCTTTTCCATAGTGCTTTTTTTACTCACATGGAAAAATAATGAAATTATTATATTGCATAAAAAATATTCTATAGCATACAAAAAAATCAAATGATGAGTTGTATTTGCAGGAAAACAAGAATCATCTTTGCTGGGGCTTGTTTCCTAGGGTATGTATAGACAAGAATTCTCGTCATTGCGAGTATCTGCTTGTATTCCCCAAAAATTAGGCTTTTAAATTTAATTTTTATGAGACTGTTCATTATTTCTGACTGTGCAAGAAATTTTGCCATCATTTCTTAAAGTCTTGCATATCTGACTCCACATTATGAATTCAAGTCATTTCTCTCACTTCTATTTATTCATTGACTTGCTGACTTGCTCTAGCTTATTTTCTGTACATGACATCAATTTTCCTGAATTGTACTGCTCCCAAACTGGAAAATCCTCCTTCCATTCTTGCCCTCATCTGAGCTCTTTCCATTCTTCAACATCCATTTCAAGTCTGGTCTATTCTTTGGAGCATCATTTTCTAAGCCTTGTCTTAGACTCCTGTTTACACTGATCCCTCATGGAATTTATGCATGATATTTTTCTCACCATCTAGATTGCAAATCACTTGAGAGTTATGGTCATCTCAATCCTTTCTTCTATTCCCCGTGATACCTGCTCAGTGCTAGGTGTGATGCATACATTCACACTCATATATTGGTTAAAGAACAGATGTGTTATAAGCCCCTGATAAAATATTGCCTTTTCTGGGCATTGACCATAAAACATCTCTGTCCTTCCTGTCCCACCGGCATTTATGCTTTAAGATAATGATAATAATATGAATAATATGATCTTTGCCATTGTTATTTCATTTACTGAGGGCGTATTATCCCTGCTAAACTCTACATATATTACCTCATTTGTTCCTTGCTCTTGCAAGGAAGGTATTGTCAGCTCCAGTTTAAAAATGAAGAAGTGAGGCTTAAAGATATTCAATTATGTTCCCAAAGTCAAAGAAACAGGAAATGACAGACCCACACTGGAATCCAGGTCATCTTTCTATTAAATGATGCAGAGGACTGTGGTCTTTTTTGTTTTTGTTTTTTGCTTTTGTTTTGTTTTGCTGTATTTTAGTGAGTAGGGGTAAGGAGTCCACCTCCACCATTCTTTATATTCTTTATATTGCCAGCATCCTCCTTCCCTCTATATCCTGGTGCCCATTGCCTAAGTTGCTCAGGGGCCTCCCCTGTAGTGCTCAAGAAGGATATCCCATCATTAGGGAAAATTATCCCTCTTCCATTTGACTCTAAACCCATTCTAACTTGATTTTCTTACTGTTCTCAGTATCTTTCCAGATTTCAGGCTTGCTAATAACCAGTAGCCTGATTTTCATACTGTCCTAGTAGATAATCGTGGCGTAATTTGTCACTCTTTCCAGAAAAATATGTATGCTGAAAAGGAAATCCACAGGAATCAGAGGCTGAAAGCAACACAACTGGGAGCCAACACAATGGGTAAGGATGTGCCAGCCACGTGCCTTTCCAGCTGACAGAGAAATCCTGGACATGATTGGCCTTTCTTGAGAAGGTATACTAAGGTATACTCTTGTTGATGCTTTAATTTGGATATTTTTGTGACCTTAGAACTGTAAATTTGTAACCTAATAAATCCTCTTTGTAAAAACCAATTCATTTCCGGTATGCTGCATTCTGGCAGCATTAGCAAGCTGAAACACAGGATAAAAGAAAGATTTGGCAGCCTGAGACTTTTCAGCATTGCCCTTCGGATTACAACATGCAAGCAAAAATAGTCTGAGCTCAAGATTGAAGGATATTTGACTCTTAACTTTCATTTTTTTCTCTCTAATCTTTTCTTTGGAGCAAAATCAGATTGGCAGAAAGTTAGCCAAACATGACTTCCTCTACTTAAAGCCTTCTTTGCATTAATTTGCTCATTTTAGAAACCAAAATGTCAAGCCATCAATTCCTATACCCTGTGTCAGAAATTAACAGATTTGATCTCAAGAATGTAACCTCTGTAAGAACACAGACTTCATCTCATGCTCACTGCTATAGAATCAAAGGTTAGAGCAGTGATTGACAGAGTAGGTCCCCAGAAAATATTTATTTCACGAGTGAATGAATTTATGAAATTAGCGTATATAAAAGCAAGTATTTCCAAAAATAGTCTAAGGATTTCTAAGAATATTACCTAAGAATAAGTTCTATCTTACTTTAAATAAATTGAGCTAATTATATGCCAGATACTCTTATAAATACTTTGTATACATTAATTTAATACTTAGAAGAACTATGCTTATCCCCATTATACAAATGAGGAGACTGAGGCACTAAGATGTTAGGTTGCTTATCTAGTCAAGCAGTTAGTCATTTCTGGATCTGTGATATGAAACCAGACAAGCTAGTTTCCATGGGCAATAAACTCAGCTAGTAAGGAAAGTTGCTCAGAATCAAATCCTCCAGAAATCCTTCAGCCATCACTCTTAGGGCAGGATAGGTTAAGTGCTCTCTTTAGGGTCATACTACAACATGTTTTTCTGTGTATTCCAAATTGTATTATAATGTGTTGTTTATTTTTCTTTTCTCATACTTAATTGAAATGAATGGCCTTAAACATAAAGTTGTGCAAAAAAATGAAGCAAATATACCATCAAAAATCAATTTGAGCTAAGCTCAGAATGAATGGACATTTTGTATCTGGAAGATTGTTTTCATCATCATATGAAAGATATAGATCAACTCTGATAGACTAACAATCAAAAATAAACATCTAGACTAAAAAATCTGTTGATTTCAGATTATGTTAATTTCTGGGATTTGAATTTGCTGAGCAGTGGCATTTGATATTCTTTGTAACTCCAGTTTTCAGTTTGTATAATGCTGTCTAGGTCCAATCAAATATCATTTGCCATAGATATAATTTAATTAGCTCTCTATTCTGCATTAGGTGCCCATTCCCACTCATACTTATTTGATAAGTATCCATACTTTGTCTTGGGGAAATATATTTTCTGAGTTAGCATAATGGAAATGTAGAGTGACCCTGCTATGGTTTACTGGGTCAGGTCAAGGATTGAAAGGTCCCAGATGGCTGCAGGGTCTAGTAGAATGCAGGTTTGTTGCTAGGAGACCATATTGATGTTTTCTAGCTTCTTTGAGATGACCTTGTCTACTTTCCAGTGATTGATTGCCATCATTTACAGCAGTAGGGCAATTAGAAGCTCTGCCTTCTCTTCACTACTTATATGGAAAAAAATCAGTTGTTCATTTAAGCTTAGTATGCTTTATGGAATTTTGTTTTTATGCCTGCAGCGGCTTTTCATTAGAAATGCCTGTCCATTTAGTGTGACCAATTTTGGACTATGGTTAAACAGGTATATATTTTCCTGCTTTAATATAGGCACGATATGATTATGAAAATTAATTGTATATATTAACCAATGTCAATTTGTTTCTAACTCATCAAAATCGATTTGTTTGGTAGGCTACTTTGCCCACATCTTTGTCTTGGGCACAAAGCTCCAACTAAAATGACCTTACTCAAGACAGCTACGTTTCAAAAATTAAAACATTCCACCCACGGAAATAGCAGAAGTTCTCAATCATACCACAGTACTTTGATGTCTGGCAACTAAAGGTCAAGTTGGACAGTGACGTTGATAACTCACCAGCTAGTCCAATGAGGACACTGATTCTCATCTCCCACCCTAGCCTTCAGTTCATGTCTGGGGGGAAGAGTTCACTAAGTAATAACACTGTTCCAGTCAGTCAGTGTGGCTACCTACCCAGAAGTCTGAGCACATGTCCCAAAGATTAAATGCCTGATATAAATACAGTTCTGTCTTGTATTTTAGGGTTGATTAAAAGAACCAGATGGGCAACCTTGAAGGGAACAGTTTTTTATTAGACCTAAGGCAGAATCCATTAAAATGGATGCCTCAGCGGTATTTTGCCTCATCTGCCTTGTCCGGGAGAGAGCTTTTAAGACCCTAGTGTCCTATAAACCTTGACTTCTCTTTTGAGGTGTCTGGGAGAAGTGGAGCTGTAATAGAAGTTTCCATAAAAATCATGGTACGAAATACTGAGTGCCTGTTTCATGCCAAACACTGATCTCATCTCTATCTACCCATCTTTCTATCATCTCTTTAGCTATCTCTTTACTTATCCATCATAACAGCTCTATTAGGTGGGTACTATTATTTTAAACCAGATAAGGAAATTAAAACCTAGAAGCTTCAAATTATTTGTTCAAGGAAGAGGTAGAGCCAGGATTCAAGCCCAGGCAGTTTGAAGCCAGAGCCAGGTTTCCTGACCACCACTTTCACAGTGTGTCCTGCAGGGATGGTGACTCATGTCTGTCTGGGCCTGCTTCCAAGAGCATAAAATCTTTGTACCAAAGCTCCTGTGTAATCATCAGAGAACTCTAGAGACTGCCATCACTCCACTCACTTCAGCATGGGCCTTCTTGCCATTTTGCTGACAGCAGCCTCCACCGAGTATTCTGCTAAATCAGAAAGATTGGTCTGAGGACTGAGTCGGGGCTGCAGCACTTCTTCCCGATCTGCCTTGGCTGGGAGCAGCAGGAACAGGCTTGCAAATCATGCTGTTTGGCAGGATGGCCCCTCCTGATATGCCCTCTGCTGTGTGAATGCTGATTATGCTATTTTACATTCCTATCATTCCCATTATTTCATACTTTTAATTCAGTTACAGTTCTCTCACCTTCCTAAATGTCCCTTCATCGTCTCCAATATAAAACAGAGATGAGGAGCATCTGTAGGGCACTAACAGAGATGCAGAGAATTAGATGCCACCTTCTTTTCACAGATTAGGCCACAGGGAGTACCCTCATGAGAAATTAGTTCATTTCAATTCTTTCCAGTGAGATCTTTTTTCCATAAAGTTAATTCACATTACTTGGAGCAAATTATTTTATTGTCTTTCAGACTTCTGGAAACATTAGCTCATTGAAACTCATGGAATCATAAACAATTTTAAACATTTTGGATTAATTTTTTTCTTTTGACCCCCTACTATGCTGAAAGACAATGCCTTAGGGAACTTTAAATTTGGCTGGTAAGTAAACTCCACAAAATATGTGAGTATAGGGCAGTCAATAGGACAGTGTACATTTTTCAATGAACACATAATACATGCCTTAATTGGAATTTTTCCATTGGCTCAGTTTTTATCAAAAGTGGCATTTTCCTCACAATTTCACCTCTGAGAAATTATCACAACAGAAAAATTCTAGTGAAACCTACATTGTATCTATCGTGATCAGTGTTCTTTTGATCTTATGCATTTCCTCTATGTAATTATAAGACAATTAGATCTGAACCCTGCCTGGGCATTGCTGTTTCTGTCCTTAACAGCAGAGCCTTAGAGGTGGATAGTGGACTAGAGTGGGGAGCACAATTCTTGGTTAAGACTTTTAAGCTCAGAATGTGATATCTATCTCTTGGTGAAGCTGATCTTGCCAAATCATTTAAGGCAGATGTTGCTGGTTACCTACTTACCAGCAATGGCCCTTTTCTTTCTGGCTAGCAAAGTCTCATGCTGTCTTATAGAAGGTTGGAATCTTCCCCAGGCCCAGAAACTGAATGTTGAGGAAGTCCCACTTGACATTTGGGTTTCTGGGAAAGTTTTCTCTCCTCCTAAAGAAAGGACAGAAAGGAGAGATGAGCCCCTTCCCTTCTTCTGGTCTTCCCACATTGTGTTGTGATTGTGATGTGTCATATCCTATAGGAAGCTTGTAACCATTAGGGAAAGACTGAGAACAATACCCAACAATGGTAATGTGAAAAGATGGGCAGAATCTTTTGTCGATATCATGGGCCATTCAGTTAGCTGGACTGGGGACCATGAACCATGCTATCTGAGAACAAGTTATATGAAGTAAATTTTTCTTATCACTTTAAACCAGTTTGATCAGGTCTCCCATTACGTAGGCAATGTAATGACAAATTATCCCTTCACAAAGTCCAAGAGAGATGATATAGATCAGATATGAGAAAACATTTTCTGAAAGGATTAGCAAGTATTTTCAGCTTTGAAGGCCATGAAATCTCTTTCACAACTATTCAATTCTGCTCTCATAGCATGAAAGCAGCCATAAACAATATATAAAAAAAAATGGACATGACTGTAAAAATAAAACTTTATTTATAAAGCATACTGCAGCTAGATGTAACCCACTGGACATAGTTTGCCAACCCGATATAGGTGATGTTCTCAAGTATTTTGGTTCAGAATTTGTTTTAATGCATCACGTCTCTACACCACCTAGCTTACTATACAATTAGGACCATTCCATTGTACATGAAAACTAAACCCAAACTGGCTTTCTTGATAGAGGAGATTTTATGACTTCATATAACTTGACGGTCTAGGTGTGAATCTAACATAAGCCTGGACTTCATGCAGGAGCTTAAATATTGTCATCAGTTGTCACTTTCTCTACATTTCTTGGCTAGTTCTCCTTTGATGATTGGTTTTATCTTCACATTCTTCATGCTGATCCTTGATAATTCATGATTCATTTCTTCTTTCTGCCAGTCATCTAAATGGAAAGGGTAAAGAATATTTAGTGGCATCCATGCAAGTCTTGGGATGCATTGGAATTGAACTAACTGGGGAGATATGTTCATCCCTGAACCAATAAGAATATGTTAATGGGCCAATAGCATGCCAAGCTTTAAACTAATTCTCCTGTTCTATCCCTGGAGTTAGGAGTTGTGCCATTCCTGAATCATACAGACCAAGAATATGCAAAGAGTGCCCTCCAAAAGATATAGAGAGATACTTGGAAAGGGGTTAAAGTTACAAAGTATCCACTATACTTACCGCTTGCAATTGAATGATTTTTCCTTGAAAAGTTCAGGCTAAAGTAAAATGAAAACTGAAGAATATGTAAGCAGTGAATATCACCTCCTCTATAAAGCATTTCTGATCCCTGAAAGGGAAATGACTACTCTTTCTTTTGTGATCCTGGGGTTCTGGCTTCCCTTCTCCACATTATGCTATTACAGCCCATTAATGGTCTAAGTCACTTGATAACATTTATATCTCCCTCTTTGACTGCCTTTTCCATGAAGTAAGGACGATATTTTATTTGTCTCTCCATTGTTTTCCACAGTGCCGACAAAATAGTAGGACTCCTAATAAATGTTTATATCTTGGATATAACTTATATAATATCATACATAATAATATATCCTAAATTATTATATAATAAGCAACAATATTCAGAGACATAAACTCGGGCCACAGCTATTCTAAGACCATACAATAAAAATCATTGCCCCAGGAACTGAAATAAAGCTACTTTGGTTTAAAAGAGTCCAGATAATATAGGAATTGATTGGCCGATGGCAGGAGATATGGGAAATGAGTAGAACTAGATAAGCAGTAAAAAGATCTAACTTTGGGTTTTGGTGACACTGCCAAAATCAACATAAAAGGCAAGTTGCTAGAGTCATTGCATTTATAGGGTTTAATGAGTTGGCCCGACAAAACTATATTATCCCTTCAAGGATTATATTTTATCCCAGGAGGCAGAAAGCTGTGTCAAGAAGAACATTCAGGAAAGCGTTAGCCCTAAGGCCCAATATTAACTATTGTCCTTGATGGCTATAAGATCTTGAGCTTGTCATTTACCTTGTACCTTAAATTCCTCATCAATAAAATGAAAAAAGAAGACTAGAAGTTCCGTAAACTCTATTCCATTTTAAATAATTTATAATCCTGCCGTATCTCTATGGGGTAAGTATATGCTCTGTAAATATTTATGTAGAGGAAACTGAATTGAGACTTCAGTCCTTTTTTTAATAAACTTTTATTTTAGAATAGTTTAGATTCACACAAAAACTGCAAAAGTAGTTTATGGAGAGTTCCCAAACACCTCACACTAGTTTTCCCTATTTTTAGCATATTACATTATTATGGCACCTTTGTCACAATTAATGAGCCAATATTGATACTTTGTTACCACAACTAAAGTCCATGGTCTTAATCTAATGACTTTTTTTCTCTCCAGGAACCCATCCAGGATAGCATATTACATTTGACCCTCATATCTCCTTAGTTTCTGTTGGTTGTGACAGTTTCTCAGACTTGCCTTGTTTTTGATGACTTTGACAGTTTTAAGGAGTACAGGTAAGGTATTTTGTAGAATTCCCCTGAATTGGGATTTGTCAAATTTTTTTTTTTATAATTAGACTTGGATTTTGGGTTTTGGGGAGGAAGACCACAGAAGAAACCATCCATTCTCACCACATCCTGTCAAGGATATGTTACTATCAACACGACTTGCCACTGATGATATTAATCTTGATAATGTCACTGAGGCCATGAAACTTGAAACTTTTTTATTCCAAATTTATTTGTGCCTTCGATGTGTCAGGTACAATGCTAGATGTTGAACAAATAAATATGATGTTCTTCTGACACCAGATTGGATACAGTGTGGTGTGTTCATGCAATGTAATACTAGAGAGGATGGAAATAAACGACTGTTACATGCAACAATGCAAACAACTCATAAACGTAATAGTGAGCTAAAATAGGCAAATCTTGTGTATGGTCTGTACAAAGTCAGTGGATACCTTCAGAGAGGAGGGTGGGGGAGTGTGATGTATGAAAGACACCAGGGGAATCCCTCTGGGATGCTGCACTAGGAATGCTCTGTTCCTTTATCTGGAGGCTGTTTACAGCAGTATGTTTATCACGTTGTTTTCTGTATGTTGTAATCCAAATATAATTTGTATTACAAAAATAATTTCATATTGAATCAAAAGAGACTATCTTTTCTTAGCTGGAGCTATTGGTTTTTACCAATACTTTAGGGAGCAGAAAGGAAATTGGAAATTTATCAAAGATATAAGAGATCTACTTGAAGGCTGCCATATGTGTGCCCTAGAAATTAGATTTATTTTAAATAGTCTCTGGTGTAATCTAATTTGTGTTGGTGTCAAAACTCTGCCCCTTTCCTGTTTTTCTTTTTTTGGTTATTTTCTTTAACCTTTTAGAGTTCTTATTACCAGAAGGCTCAAATTTTCTCTTAAGCGACAGATCTCAGCTCCCTTTCCATGTCACTCACTGATCTCATTCTATTTCAGTAAAGGGCTTGCCTTTTGCACCAAAGCAGTTAGGTGGAAATGCTCAATTGTCTTATGCTTCCGTATATTTGTTTTCTAATTTACATTTCTCCACAGGGTTTATGTCTTTAAATGTCATGCTCTAAACGGATGACATTCAGTCTGAGGCATGACGCTTCCCACTTTTCTCAGAAGAAACGATTTCTGTGCCTATCAAACATGAAGTAGCAGGGAGAAATGTAACTATTTGTGAAGCCATTTCCACTGGTTCAGAGAATTTGCTCTCACCTATTCACTTAGAGCCATTAACCTGTCAGCTTCCAGCCATCAAATGATTCCCGTGGTGTTAAAATTCTCTGTGAATTTCATGTCATCCAGCTAAATTATAATGGTTGTGCTTGGCTATTCCTTTTCCACAGAGACCCTGTGTAGATGCCTCTCAATAATAATTGTACTTTTTTTCATATATTCTTTCACTAAGCTGCTGGGCACATTTCTATACCAAGTGATGCCATTTTTGAGAAAAAAATTACAATGATATTCAGTTTTTTGCTCTTGGCTTTCATAACATAGCAGATTATTACTGACCTATGCTAAAGCATAACAATACACAGCCAAAAATGCATAACCAGAGTACCGCTGACTTATGAAAAGACATTCAATTGGGTGTTTTCTTTAGGAAAGTCTATGTAAAATACCATTATAACAGGTTGAAATCAAAGTTTCAGTCACACCGATACATAATCCCCCAAGGGGATTAAAGTATCAAATAAATTATATCTAGGAAGGACAACAGAATTCTCAAACCAATGACCTCAGAGATCCAGCTTAAACCTTGCCTTTTTATAGCAAAGACAATTGAAGTGTAGGTTAGTAAATGGGCTGTCTAAGGACTTCCAGCTAGTGAGAAAGGGCAAGACAAAAACTAAAACTCAGGCATACTTTATACCACACAACATATACATTTATAAACAAGTGCTAAAACATAACAATAAAGCCAGTTTTGAACACACAATTAATTTTCATTATCTACCCACCTGATAGCAGTTGGATCAATTTTGCAGTAGTATAGTTGCACTCATTTATTAGCCAACCTCAGATTTCCTCAACAAATGATATTAACTATTTGCCTTCAAATTCAAGTGGACCCCTGTCAGTTCTAGGTCCATAAAAACAAGTACTCTCTATATATATCTTATATGACAATTTATTAAAGAAGTTTGGATGTGGGAGTTCAGATTATTCCAAATGAGAATAAATTAGGTCAGAAATTTCAGCTTTTTCAAGCTGAAAAAGTTATATGGCTAAAAAAAAAAGTACAAGAAATAGGAAAGAAAGGAAAGAGAAAAAGTAAAATGTAAAAGATAAAAAAAAGAGTAAATGAATAGAAAAGTGAAGTGAAAGAAAGGGAAGGAAAATGAAATAATCCCAACTGTACCACTGTGAAGACATGACTACCTACGAAATCTATGAAATTGAGGATGCCACTGAGTATGGCAGTGCCTAATTGCAGATTAACACCTAAAGCATATTTGACTAGATAATATCACTAGAGCTACATTAAGGAAATACTACCAAGGAAACTTTCCTTCTCTACACAGCAGTCACACAGCATATCAATAACAACTGTTTTTATTTCCAGTGGAGATTTTGTTCAAAATCTTGACTTTAGGTTATTCTATCAAGCAACCTTTCAACAAAATGATCTGCTTTTTAATGCTAAAGTAATACTGAATAATATGAGAGAAAGTAAAACTGACAGGCACTTGAATAGTAAACACTTATTATTGAGCCCGATATGTCAGCAGTGAATCCCACATGAATTCAGATGATCAGGCATAAGAATGATTGTGGATACTTTCAACATTTAGTAAGCAATCCCAATTAGGATATGTTAAACATTAAGAGGGCATTATAAAATGGCAAAAAGTGGAGTGGGAGAAGCGAAAGGGAAAAGCACTGTTCAAGAATGAATTGAAAGATCAGATCTTTAATCATTTAAAATATCATAGCTTGCTGACTTGAAAAAAGCAGCTGCTGAAAAAATAAAATATTTGCTTAATCAGTTATTCTGCACACATTGCAGGCAACATTTTTTTGCAGCTTTTTAAAAAACGTAAATGAATTGAGTCAGTAAATCAATTGTTTGGCCACTGTGCATACAAAACCATCAACTCTTTGGTTTTTGTCTTTAGTAAATCTTTTGTTTGTTGTTGTCTTTAGTAACCCAGGGAAACAAACTCAAATTAGTCATAATCCTAGGTTCATAATGCACTAATACTGGTCAAAATTTGTACTCTGATTTATTCTCTTATTAATTTATCCATTTATTCATCCATTTTGAATACTACTACAAATACCCCCAATCCATCACCCAAGCAAGAATTAAAACACTGTGGATTAACTACCCACGGGCTCCCCCCTCATTTCCTTTTCTGCCTCTCCCTGGAATTTTTTTGTTTATCGTTTCTTGTGTTTTTCACATATAAGTAGCTTTGTCTCAGAGTATTTGACTAAATTCTACATTCATTTGAACCATGAATATCACTCCAGAGGAAAAAAAGTTTAACAGACAATCTCTCTCCGATTAGGAGCAGAGAAGATAATGGCCACACAGCAGCTAATATGCCTGTCAAAATCATTCACTTCTATGGTTACAACAAGTTGACAGAAAATGTTGTGTTTAATTCATTAATTTTGGATAATTCAATCAAAGAGCATTAGCAAAGTGTGACAGGGATTACAGGGTGCTCAAAGATGATAAAGTGGTACCTCCATCAAAATTTCACTTATAATCTAGTGATTTAGTTATCTACCCCATCAGTACATGTTCAAAGCTATGGGATACCCAAAGAAGTTTAAGATACTACTTTTCACAGCCCTGCAGAATCTTATGATCTGTTTTCCTGACCTGATGTATTCTGTGGCAGAAACTGGCTGGTTGTTCCTCAAACCTGTTTCCTTCTCTTCCGGGCACTTAGTTAAACTACAATTCCCAGACCCCCTGGTTGTTAAGTATGGCTGTATGCTGATTGTGATTAATGGACTGTGGAGGAGCTGATGTATGCCTCCTCTCAAGACTAGAATTCCCATGCAATTTCCCACTCTCTCTCTTTCTCTCCCTATTGTGGGTGAACAGACAGCCCTAGAGGGGTTGTTGGAAACATAGGTTGGAAGGAACTTCCCTCTCGAATCACTTTATAAAATGGCTGCCTACTGAAGTATGCACATTAAAAAGTTACTTGAGCAACAAATAAATTTCTACTGCATTAAAACACTTGGAATCATTTAGGATTTGTCTGTTATCACAATAAGCATTGACTGTATCTAATATTCTTCCTGCTCCTAATTCCAAAAGTCTAATTCCAAACGTTGCCCTACGCCTTGGCATGATGAGAATTATACTTTTGTCTGTAGTTTGGCTATAGAGGGAACCTGAGCTTCAAATTCTGGTTTTGTCACTCCATTCATTCACTCAACAAATACTTTTCACCGAGAACTCTTGGTTAAATGGCAGGAAAGCAAACAAGCAAAGTCACTGCTGCCATGGACTTTACTTTCTGGAGGGGAGGAACAGATCAAAAAAGCAAGAAAACACATTAATATATAATATGATATTGACAAAGGTCAGACAGAAAAGATATCTGAGTGAGAAAATATAAACTTGGGAAGATACTTTAGATAAATAAAATAAATACAACATTATAAAATAATTACATAAGATAAACATTAAAAATAAATCTGAATATTGGTATCTCTAGAAAAAGTATTCAAAAGGTCATTTAAAATAAATATGATTTTATTTAAATGTAGCAAAGGTTTTTTTTTTTTTTTTTTTAATTTGCATATGGGCAGGAGGCACCAGGGATCGAACTCCAGACCTCCAGCACGGCAGGTCGGAGCTCTGCCTGCTGAGCCACGGCAGCCACCCAAGTAGCAAAGGTTTTGAGCCTCTCATTTAATATAGGGAAAAGGGGATAACAATATTTATCGTGATGAATTTTTAGAGGGATAAATTTAATGAGATCAATGCTTGCAACTTAATAGGTATTGAAAGAATTATAACTGATTATGCACAGAATTTTCTAAATTTCTAAATTTTCTAAAGCTCATGAAGTTTAAAATGTTAGTACTAGATAAGAAGAAAGGACGTGTCATAAGATAGGAGTGAAATAATCCTGAAATGCCTAATACAGACAAAAGAAATATTAGCATTTAGAGAAGTAAGAGCTCACTTGAAGACACACAAAAAAATAGGCATTGAGCTTGCTTGTAAAGGTTAGGAAGGATTTTGCCAGGAAGAGATACTAAGGAGGAAGGAACAACCTGTGTTAACTGAAATGCGATGAGAAGAAAACAAAGAGAGTGAGAAAAATAGTTGCATGCAAGTGAGGACATGGTCAGGGAGCATGGGAACTAGTTTGAAAAATAACTTTGAGGCATAAGATGTGTGGGACCTTGACTGCCAAGTTAAGGAATTTTCTAAATACAACATAGTAGTATAAAGCACATGCCAAATAGACAATTTCAGCAGAAAGAATTTTCTCAGCCATCTGACCAGTTTGTCAGCATAATGTTAGCTATTATCATTCCCACTGCCAGAGGTACACTTTATAAAATTAAGCCACAGGGGGTACAAGGGTGGTTCAGTGGTAGAATTCTCACCTGCCATGAGGGAGACCCAAGTTCGATTTCTGGTCCATGCACTTCCCCAACCAAACAAACAAGGAAAACAAACAATAAACAAGCAAAAAATTCAACAAGCGGTGCTGCAATAATGGAATACTCACATGGTAAAATAATGAAATGTGACCCCGCCATACAGCATACAAAGAAAAAAAAATTAAGCAACACAACTTTCAGTCTTGGGAATCAGTGCCCTGATCCCACAGTCTATATTTAATGTTTATACAAGCTTATCTTATATAACACATCCCTATATACACATCCCTATTACCCCATACACATTAGAATAAGGTGAAATTCTCTCTTTTATGGTTGGATATAGACTAATATTCTTCCCATTATCTCAAAATGAGAGGACATAGAAGGAGAAATTCTGAATGCTGAAATTAGCTCTGGTAAAGAAGTATCTTTAATTAGACACTCTACTTAAACTCACACCTTCACTTCTAATATAACTGAGTGGAAATCTAAAGAGGCCTTTATTTTCCATTAGCATTAAAAATGAAACCATTTCCAAGGAACCGAAAGCAAAGATGAAAGGAATAAGCAAAAGTTGTTCAATCTGGTCATTATCTTCAGACAAAATACCTTCTAGTCTCAAAGTTCTTTATGGAGTCCAGCTTAGATGTGTTTATTAAAATAATCATATATATAATCATACATTCTTGCAACAACACTGAGGCCTGATAAACATCTCCCTTGGCTCTGTTCCACTTCACCAGTGGGGCAAGCATGATAGGCAGAAGATTTTCACCAAAGCTATAAATCCTTTGAGGGAAACTGCCTACTGCTACTTCAGCCTGTCGCCACAGGGTGTTTTGAGAACAGTCCCAGATGGGAATTAGAATGGCATATTTTGTGGCCCCAGGAGCTCATTTAAATAGCTGTGAAGGTTCTTTTGACAATGGAGCATTATAAAGGCCACACAGAGCAAAACAAATTTTGTTAATGAAAGTCCCTTAAAAAGCTGCAGATTTTCTTCAAAAACAGTTGTCCACTCGCACTCCCACGCCCACTTATTTTCCATATTGATTCATTTCCAAAGTGTGATAGGACCAAAAATGTTCAATTCATTAGAAAGCTGTTTTAGATTATAAAATAACGTAATAGTATTCCAGAAAGTTTGGTACAAAGGGAAAAAACTAACCCTAAATTGTATAAGCCTATGACGACAAATACGCTTATTTTTGCACATTTTCTTCTATCCTGTTGTACATGATTTTTTAAAACTTAGACTTCCTCCAAATTTATTCTTGAAAACGCAATTCCTTTGGAATGTTAATTAGTGTGACAAGGAAAAGAGGTCCTGGGATTAAATACAGTTGAAAAAAATGTTCAGTTAAACAAAAAATAACAGATTTCTCTAATATAAGTCCTCACAGTGTCTTTAGTATTCTGATATAAATGGTGAGCCATTGAAAGGCGTGTAGAATGCACAAAAGGCCCTAAACATATTTGACACTTTTGTTCATAGAGTGTCTTCTGTAGCTAATGCTTCAGTGAATACACTTCTGGAAATACTAGTTGTTATTACAGTAAGTAGTGGGTTTACATAAAAACTCTATAATGCTCTACAATGTAGCTTCATAATGTATGTATTAACAACTACATTCAATCATATAAAAAGTTAAACACAGCTGGATTCTGAAGTAATTATAAAAATGATAAGAATGACTCAATTCTTTCAGGCAAGCAGCTAACAATTTATTGGGGGTAGATATTAGAAGGCAACAATCTGAAAAGTACTACATTAAGGGACAAAGAATTTTGAGAACTAATAAAAGAATTCATAACACAGGATTGAAAAATTTGGAAGACTTGCTGGAGGAAGTGATATCTGAGTTCATAAAGACCTGAGGGCTAAAGGGAGTTTTGGTGAAAGAGGATGGGAACAGAGAGAGAGAGAGTTCCAAGTAGAAGAAATGTGGTCAAGAAAAGACAGAGGCAAGTATGTGGGATGACTGTTCAATTTAGTGGATATACCACAATCTACTTAACCACTGAACAAAATGTAAAGATTTTGTTTGGTCAATTTTTCACTATTATATATTTTTCATATTACACATAAAGATGGTTTTGCCACATTTTGAATTATTTTAGGATACCTTTCTGGAGACAGGACACTTGGTGGAAAAGCATAAAATATTTTCAAGTTTCCTGAAATATATATTGCCAAATAGCCTTTCAAAAGTGCTGTATGAATTGGAAAATTGCCAAATGGTACTTGTTAACAAGAGTTGCGCTGAATCTATACCAGTACTTTTTTTATTTTTCGGGTGCATGGTCCAGGAACAGAATCCGGGTCTCCCGTATGGAAGGTGAGCATTCCACCACTGAACCCCCCGTGAGCCCCCTAGTGGTACTTTTTCTTTTTTTGCAAAGGCAGACACGGAGAAACGAATCTACCAGTATTTTTATATCTACAAAAACCCTTTTTCTTGTCTCTGATTAACATCCCAAAGGAATAGTTAGTGTTCTCAGGGACATATTTTGAGGAACACTTGACTTTGAGAAATCATATAACAAAAGTATAGAATGAAATGTACAAGATTAAAATAGTTTAGTCTTAAGCTTATGTGACTATATATTAGTTTTTATGCACCTTTTTATACTAAGGTTTCTGGTATATTACATTACTTTTGTAATTTAACAAACCGAATATTTTTACTCCCATTACCCATTCAAAGCAAATCTCTATCTAATCTATTACCCTTCTATTTACATATAGATAGACTCATAGATTTATCTATACAGAGAGATATATATAAAATATATAACAATGAAATCTAATTCAATATTATATATAATAATATTGTAAAAAATTAAATTATTGACAATATTTATTCCATGCATTGTATTATTTAAGAGTTTGAATAAGAGAAAAGTTCATGTCTCTTTCATGTAAAGTTTGGAGACAGTCAGCCCAGGGCTGGTATATAGCTTTTCTCCATGGAGTCCTCAGGAACCCTTGCTCCCCTTTTCCCTCTCTGCTCTACCATCTCTTGACAAGTAGTTGAGGAAAAGAACACAGAAGTAGTGAAGGAAGGGGCACACAGTGACTTTTTTTATGGTAGGACGATGCCTGGAAGCTAACACACTTCTGCTCTCATCTCATTGGTACATGGCCACACTTAGCTGCAAGGTTCAGAAGGAAGAAGAGCAGGCAAAAGCCAGGAGCCATGTGGCCAATGAAAATTGCTTACTTTTGCTATGAAAGAGATAGAGAATGAGTATAAGAACTAAGATATCTGGCAGAATTTGGCACTAAAATTTCTTAGTGACCTACAATGTCACTGCAAGTCAGGCACTGTCTTATCTTGTCCTCACAGCAACTCTATGAAGGAGGTATTCTTTCCTCTTGGAAAATGGGAAAATTAAAATGCAGATTACAAATTATTCTGAGTGCATCCAACTAGAATGGGGGAAAGATGCCCACTCTTTGTCACGAGAGGCTTCCGATCCTGGTTACCGTTTACAAGTTGTGTGATCTTGGGCAAGTCACTTAACATCTCTAAGCCTCATAGGAGAAAGATGATGGGATATCTGAGTTGAGTTTTCTCATATGCAAAAGACAATGAAAATTCCTACTCCGAAATGCTGTTCTGAATATAAGAATAATGCCTGGAATTTAATAGTACTCAAAAATGGGAGGTGGTAATATGTATAGTGGTGATAGTGGTGGTGGAAGCAGCACAGAAATGAAAATCAGCCCAAGCTTGTCTCTTTTTTCCCTACATTAGGCTGCCTTTCAAACCCTTCAGTGACCTTGCCAATCATCATAAAAATATTTGGCATAACAGAGGCCATGAAACAGGTAGATTAAAGATAATGCTTCATGCTGAAAAACCCTGTTCATTCCATCAATTAGTCAATCTACATTAATTGGCCACCCAGTGTAAGCCACTGTTTAATAAAAAGTGAATCAATCTTATTTTAAGATCCCTGATCCAGTGAGCTAAATGAAGCAACATTTTGCTGTACTAACTTTTCTCATTTTACCCATTGCCATTGCAGCTTTTAGGTACAATTTACATCTCTTAACCACAGTAATGGAGCAGAAATGAAGACTCAAATCTCTAGCCTTATTAGTTGGGAGCCAATTGGCCCTATTTCTAAACCTCCTGCTTAAGCTGATATGGTTGTCATTTCTCTTATTTCAGGGTTTCTGAAAAATAACCTGGGCTGTTTGTTGTTGCTGTTGTTGTTGTTTTTAAATGAAGGTTTCTGGGCACCACCTTAAGACTTATTGAATAGTCCTGGTGGAACTCTACCATCTGCCTATTAACAATTCTTCCATGTGAGTCTTATGCCCACACATGTATATTTAATCCTCACTCCTCCTTGACATCACATCTCCTTTCTTAGTTATTCATAGAAATAGCAGGGTTAGGGCAATAATCAATTGCCCTCTTATCTGAGCAGTTTCACAAAGCTCTCTGCCTCAACTAAATTGAAAAAATGAAAACAAAAACAGCCTGATAGAATCCTTTCCTAAGGCTCTTCACATTCACTGACAGATAAAAAGCCTAATCAATTCTGTGTAAACTATAGGAACAGCCTAGAAAACACAGGGAGGTGATCTGGGCCTTGAAACAGCGAGAGGGCAATTTCAAACCCGGTCAGCATGCTACCAAAGTTATGAGCATTCATTACTGGGCAAAGCTCAGCATTCTATTTTGCTGGGCAGAGAAGAAGAACTGACCTCCAAGCATTTTGTAAAGGCATAAGACATACTTAGCTGAGATAAATTGCCTGATTCAGCAGATACCTTTCCTTTTGAGTCAAGTCCATGGCTTCCAATCAACCCAGCACCCATCAGAACTGGTAGCACTGACCAGTGGCCACCTTATACCTCCACCAGAATCTTAAGCCTGACCCCTGAGCTGTTTTAGCTGTCTACATCTATCTTGCTAGCTAAACTATGAGTGCTTGCAGGACAAAAAACAATCTCTTGTTTATTTTTGTATACCCTGCTTAATCAAGAACAATGATTTTTTTTACAAAAGACATTCAAAAATTATTTGTTGACAAACAATTTGGGTTCCAAAAGAATTTGTCACGGTTTCAAAATGCAGTATTGCATGGTCTCAAAAAGGATGCTTAGGGCGGGCCATGGTTGCTCAGTAGGCAGAATTCTCACCTGTGCTGGAGACCTGGGTTTGATTCCATGCAAAAAAAAGAAAAAAAAATAATAATGCTTAGGAGGAGTGCAAGGGTAGTTCAGTGGTAGAATTATTCTCTCCTGCCATGAGGGAGACCAGGATTTGATTCCCGGTGCATCCACTTCCCAGAAAACAAACAAACGAGCAAACAAAAACTCAACAAATGTTGCTGCAATAATGGGATACTCACATAGAAAAAGAATGAAATGTGACCCTGCCATACAACATACAAAAAAAAGAGATGCCTAGGAAATCAAGATACCCAAAAAATTCTAAGGGAAAAAAAATGGAACACAGAACACCAAAAATTACTGAATTCTATGGGAGACTGAGATGAGTGTTATATAAAGATATAACAATAACACAATACCTTCGTTAGAGGCAAAGATTCACATAATTACTTTTTTTCCGATAACTCGTTCACCATTCCCAGTATCCACATATGACATTCTTTGTGCCCCAATAAATTGCCTATATGGATGTTATAGTTTTACTGGGTTGCTATCACTAATACCACTGATTGGTTTGGACTTAAGCAGCAGGAATTTACTGGCTCACAGTTTCAGAGGTAAGAAGGCTTGTTTCCCTGCCTCTCTGCCTAAATTTCATCTGCTTGTAAAGGACTCCAGAAAACTGGACGGATGCCCAATGTGTCCATTCAGTTGGGGTGCACCTTTATTAAAATAATATCTTCAAAAGACCCTATTTATGAGTTCACAACCACAGGAATGTGGGTCACTGCCAAGTGCATGTCTAAATTAGGGTCTATAGTGCAGTCCACCACAATGGACATTGGTAGTTCCCTTTGTCCTCCAAGGAAGACCCCTTCCCGTGGGGCTTTAGGAGGACAAACATCGACCAAGTACTCCACATCTTGAAGGTGACTGCACACATCACTCCTTTAAAATGCTTTTATTAGAATGTGTTAACCTTAATCTGTCATATAATAAATTGTTAAGTAGTGACAAGTATTTTGAATATAAAATTAAGTATGGTAGAGGGATAGAAACAAACAAGGATGCTAATTTCAAAAAGTTTAACAAGAGGGAAACTTAGCTCTGGAGAATAGTGGCATGTGAGAAGAAATCTAGATGAAATGTTGGGAGCTACCCTGGTAAGTGAAATGAGAAGCCTGTTCCTGTCAGAAGGAAGAGCAAGTCCAAAGGTTTTAAGTAAGGATTGTACTTTGAACATTTCCTGGCAAGAAAGCAAATGAGCTAGAGCAAAGTGAGTTAAGGGGAAAATCGCAGAAGATGAGATCAGAAAGGTTGCAGGGAACCACATTATACTGGCTTTTCAGGCATGGCATTTATTTTGTGTGAATGGGGAAGTTATTGGAGAGTTTGAGCATAGGAGTCACATAATCTCATTTTTATTTACATTCTGGCTATGTAAGGGGCCAAGAGTAGATGTAGAGAGTCCAAAGAGAACATGAGTTTAGCTTGGACTGACTGAATTGTGAGCAATGGAAATGGTAAGTCATAAGGTCCATAATACATTTTAAAGGTGGCCCTGATGCAGCTTGATTGAAAATGAGAGCTGAAGAAGAAAGAAGAGTTTGGGATGACTAAAATTTCTTTTTGCCTTGAGTAGCTGGATGAACACTAGTGGCATTTACTGAGGTAGGGAAGATGAGAGAGGGAGTTAGAATTGTAAGGGTTGCTATCAAGATGCCAGTTTTGAACATGTTAAGAGATGCCTGTTAGATATCTAAGCGGAGAGGATGACTATGCAGTGGCACAGAGGAGCCTGGAGTTGAAGGGAAAGCTCAAACTAGAGACACACATTTACTTATCATCACATAGGCGATTTTAAAGCTAAGGACTCAGATGAAATCACCTAGTGACTGAACGTAAATATTTGAGAAATATATTTTTGCTTGTATATTAGTAATATTTGAATCTCATCCTTCTTCACACAGTGAGTATGGCTAAAAGGATGAAAAACATACATTATCTATCTATATCTATCTATCTCTTTATTATTTCTCTATTATCTATCTGTTTGTCTGCCTATCTATCTATCTATCAACTCTCATCTCCACAGAGTACTGTATATAATGACAGGAAAATGTATCTTGCAGTTTCTTGGATAAACACAACTAAATGTCTCAGCTTTCTGACAAGCCACTACATTTTTTCCCCTATCACTCATATATAATTGAAAACAGTAAGCCGCTTACTATCATAAAGAACTTTTTTATGTGATAGTAAAAGATCCTCCTGTACATATTAGTATTGGTCATAAACAGCACACCAAAGTCAAAAGTAAATGACATGAGCAAGAAATTTCATTAGATTTTAAATTGGAGCAAATAAAATTCTATCATGTTAAGGTTGCTAGTAAATTAAATTCAATTTAAAAAGCACTCCTTGCATAACTAATATGTGCCTAGCACTGTGCTAGGAGCAGGTACACAACGATAAACAGAAACGGTCACGAATTCTGTAGTTCACAGAGTAGGGGAGACTTGTAATCCAACAATCAGATGATTAGTGTACGATTTCATGTTGGATAAGAGATGTGCAGGGTGGGAGCATGGATCTGTACTTGCATCTGGTGGAGGAGAAGGAGCCCTCCGAGCAAGCAGGAGGTGGGGAGGGGCACAGTGTGTCCCACAAAATGAAGAGAGTCTGACATGAATGGAAGATTGAGACTGATGAGAGATAAGGACAATAGCATTCCTTTTCATCCTGCTCATGTGATCTTTGGAAAATATTTTAAAGTTTTCATAGGATTTACTTTTATCACCTGAAAAATATAGCGCCTATTTTTATTATTTATAAGATTTTATTCACTAAAATAACCATAGGATACTAGAATTTCAGCCTACCATTTTAAAAGTTAAGGATGCTGCCCATAATGCTAGAAAATAGCAATAAGAAGGATGAAATAATCTAGGCTGAATTATCATAACTAGCCATACCTTGGAATTACTGGAAAAACCACACCCAAGATATACTGAATCATAATCTGCGGGATTAGAGCCCTTGAAACTCTATGTTTATAGGTATCTGCTCCTGGGTGAATTAGACCTGTGATCTGTAAAAGGGCTGTTTGAGACCGCTGTCTACAGTAGTGTTTTTAACCTTGGCTGTACGTTTGAAATAACATGGAGAACTTTAAAAATTATTCATGAGCAGATCCTTCAATATAACTAAATTAGAATCTCTGGGGGTATTATTTTTGCAAAGCTCCAAGGTAATTCTAACAGGCATCCAATGACTGCATGACGATATTTGATTTATGAGATGCAATTATTGTCTACTTTTATGTACGAAATGAATCAACAAAAATATTACATATAAACGTTTTCCCATACCAATGCTCCCACTCCCACACACAAATCAAAGCACAAGACTTTTTTACCAAAGACATTTGAATCAAGTGAATAAGAACATGTGACTATAAATATTCAGAAGTGTCCTTTATAATATGTCTTTATAAAACTGTTAATCAAAACCCTACAAAATTTGATAAATGAAAACTGGATCATTTAAGTACTAATAACTTTGTAACAATACTGGAAGCATCTTCAGTTAGGATATGTTTAATCACAACATTTTGGTTGAATATGTACTATCTTATAATTTCCTGGTGAAAGCAAATCAAGTCCTAAGTGGCAATTTAAAGGCTGCTTTTATAGCTCAGCAAGAATACAGATATTTTGAGTTTGAGGTTATAACTAATTATACTTCTCTCCCTAAAACTCTAGGAATCATTCAAGAAGTAAAACCAGTAGTCAGAAAGATGGAAATAAAATAACTGTATCAGCTTTATTACTGTTAAAAAACAATACGGAAAACATGGCCCAGCTGCAGAGCTACAAGTCCCCTTTCAATTCTTTCCTGGAAATATAAACCACAAGAGATGATCCACCCATGGGGAAGCCATTTGTCTTCCTTAGGGAAAAGTGAGTGAGTGATAGAAAAAAGCTAGAAATACTTCATGAATGATATTTTCCCCTGAGAATTGAAATAAATTTTACCTCTAATATGAGAAAATGAAGGGTGAAATATAAGTATTTTTCTACCAATTCTACCACAAAGTATGCTTTTAAATTTTCCATGTTTAATCAGGAGAGAACTACAAATATAACTTGAAAGTAGGACAATTTGTTAGCTCAGATATTGTGCTTCTTTGGATGGTTATAGTAATCATGAATTTATCACAGGTAAGTGTAAGGAATCACTGCGAAATATTAAGGGAATCCAAAAATGGGCCTTACTGTAAATTGTTTGGCAATTAATTTACAAGAATGATTTTGTGTTAATTGTTAGCCCTAATGCTTGTTTGTTTGTTTGTTTGCTTTCACAGTAGCTCTGTAAACCCTCATTCCAGCTCATCCCTGAAGCAATCCCAGGGCAATATGTTCCTGGCAAATAAGGATCTCTTCCTATAGCCTAAAGGAGAGGCTCTCCCAACACTGGCTCTGAGTATAGTCTCAGTGTACTGCGTTTCTATATGTATCAAACAACCAATTAATTTGATACATCTAACAAACTTATTAGTCAAAATGGGGGTATAATTTAATGTATTATCAGACCAATTTTATCCACTAAACCAATACAATCCAAATTAAAATTTGAGAAAGTACGTGAATATCAACCAGAATTGAAATTTTAACATCTTCAGTGGTACAGCCCTGGGTCTTCCTATAACTGCCTCTTGCACCACGAGCTCCACCAATGTCTTGTTTATAATGGGAAATCAGTAATTATTGAACGGTCTAAATAAGATGAAATTATAAAGGTCTCTAACAACTCAGATTCATGGGATCTGATTTCTACACTTCTTTATGCTCACGAGTGATCCTAGGGTCTCCTCACAATTCTCTTAACTGTTAAAAAAAATAATGACATCCAGTATGAAAAACAAACATGGGAAATACAATTTAAAAGGATATTTTTCTTAGAGTTTTTAAATCAGGCATTCTGTTGTTACTGTTAGTAAGCGCAAATAATATGAAAAAGGAAATTGGCCCAAAAACAGAATAGAAGACTAAATAGTTGATGTCAGATTCCTATTTGATTTAATCCGACTACAGGTACTGAGCACCTGCTAAGTGCCAAATATTGCTGGATGCTGGTGATATAAAGGCCCCCGAGAAAGGACATGATGCTAATTATAACATCGGGGATGGTGATGTTAGTGGTGACGGAGACTGGAAGCAGTAGTGGTACTGTTATTTTTCATGCATCTGATAATTTTATGAAGATTACTTGGATATCTTATTGGGCTATAAAAACAAATTTGACAGATGGGGCAGCCATTATTTATCTTCATGTCTTAAACAGGCAAATTTGAGCTTGGAATGATGATGTGCAGCAATAATATTCAAAGTTCCATTATTATAATCAAAACTATGGCAGCAAGATTAATCGAAGCAGCCCAGAACTCAAAACAAAGATCCTAGGCCAGGAATAAACAGTCATTGCAGAAAATCTCAGCAAAGGACAAAGATGAAGAACAAACCGAAAGTAAATGGACATTGAATCAAGCTTTTCAGGCTCCTGTCTCCATTGAGCAGCAGCTTGAACCATCAACCTGGGGCATGGGCAAGTTCAGCCGAAAGAAGATTGGGTCAGTGGGTCACTACTCTACTTTCATCAGCCCAGGAATCATATCTATCAGCTCAGCCCTGTCAACTAAGCCCTAAAATACACTGGAGCAAGAAGAGGGAATTTGAGATGACTGCATTTTATACAGAGCAAGGAGATATGTAAATGCAAGTGGCTTGAGCACAAACCTCATGTTTTATTCATCCTGGTTCAAGTGATAAAATTTTAAGGGAGGTGTCAAGTAAGCAGATAGATGGTTTTAAAGGTCTTGGGTACTTCTGCTGTCGGTACATCTCCAGCTATTCTAGCTAATGTCATTTAACCTCCAAATTTCCTTTCTTTACAATGAAAAAAAAATCCAATTTGTTTCCTCACTAAGGCTTAAAAGAGAAATCATAAAAATGATGGAAAAGGACTTTTTTTTTAAAGTGATGTATTATTAAGTGTTTTTGTCATAAACACAGCCAGTGGGTACAGAGATTCCAACCCGAAAGGAGCATGGAGACTGCCATTTAAGATAAAAGATTAAGGAGGCCAAAACCAGGAACAAACTCAATGACCAGGAAGCAGCAGGGCTACCCACCCTCTGAGATTTTAGTAAGCAAGAAAGCACACGTCCTGGATGAGATTAGAACATTTTGTTGAACATGGAAGGCTTCCCAGAAATTACTCATTCCACGGCATGATACTGAATCATTTTACAGATGGGAAAAAAATGTGGCTTTCTTCACGTCATCCAGAAGCAGCAAACCTTATTATATAAATTTGTAAAATCATCGTTACAACATGTTGAAATTACATGGAAGTAAAAAGATGTTATCATGACAAGGGCAATAAGAAAAATGTTGTTATTCATGCAAATAGGAAAAGGAGAAGAATTTTCAGCATTTTCAGAATTTTCTGAATGGAAATTTTCTGAAGGGAAAGGCAGGCTGGTCATCACACAACATTTTTCTAGTCCTAGTGACAGTAGAGAAGTGTGACCACCCAGGCTATCCCTGGGTAATATCTCTTAGGAGCATCCCATGCAGGCTTGAGTCCTGCCTACAGCACTTGGGTTACAGACTGGGAGTCAAAGAGAACTAGGTGCAAATCTTAGTTCTGTCTGGTTGTGCCTCCTATATGGCCTCAAGCAGGTGGCCTGCTCTGCAACTATGCTTGACAATCACCTTTAAGACCCCCCAAGTCCAGATGTTTAGCTCTTCCTGGGTTCTGCCTATAATACACATCCACAAAGGTGGACCAGGAAGGCTGAGTTCAGACTCTCCTGCTATCTGACCCACAATAGTATGAATGCTTCCAGGTTGGTCAAAGGGAAGCCCAAGATTGAACCTCTTCCCAGAAACTTCTAAGTTGAGCAGAAACCGGAGTTCCTTTCTGCACTTGGTACGGTCTTCACTTATCTAGTGCTAATATACAATTCTCTGTTTTCCTCCTTCTATCACAGTTATACTCTATTGTTTTCAGGGAAAACTTTTTGTCTCTCCTGCAAATTGTGGCTATCAAATTGCTAAAGCAGAAGACAAAGAAAACTAAAGATCCTTTTCCAAGACCTCAAAGCTTTAAGGTTATAAGCATTTCAGAGCAAAACATATTTTTGGATGCTAGAATCTCTTTCTTGTAGTGTTTCTTCTGAAGAACAAATGACAATCTCTATCTGAATCCCTAGGCAGACTAAAGTTCAGGTGCTCAGAAAGACAACAAGGAAATGCACATTAAATATTTTCAAAATATCCTCACTGCATATGCAAGCATTTATCACAGTGCCTGGAATGTAAGTATATGTCCTATTTTTTTAATTATTAGCATTTAATAACTATTATTAATAAAATTTGATGGTAATGCTAATCTAATACTCATCAAATAATAACTTTGCATATCTTAACATTGTGACATGAACAAATATTTTTCCTTGCAACTCAATAAATAGATTGCACGAACTCCCAGAGCCTGATCTGCCACGTGTGTACGGATGAAATTAGTGTTGTGAACGCTGACACTGGAGGGAGGATGTAGAAAGGACAGACCTGCCTGCTGGGACCAGTGAATTTGCTGTTAGATTCTCCGAGGCTGTACCCGCTCCTATGACAGTTGACCCTAGTCCAGGGAAGGGCTGCCCTCTCCCTTGGTCTGATATGTCCCACCGAGTGGCAGATGTCTCAGCAATGTTCTGGAAGCCAAGATGAATCCAGGTTTACCTTAAAGATAACTCCCCAAGTGACCAAAGTTGCTGATTGTTGTAGAAAAAAGATGATTATTGAAAGAGAGGGGGTGGGCCACGGTGGCTCAGCAGGCAGGAATGGTTGCCTGCGATGCCAGAGAACCCAGGTTCGATTCCCGGTGCCTGCCTATGTAAAAAAAAAAAGGAAAGAGAGGATTGTGTTCCTGAAATATTTATTCCATGAGGGCCTCCTGCTTCCAGAGAGCATATGGTTTTGATGCTCTGTGAAAATAGCAGTCCTGATGATGCAAATAAACCATCTCATGAGAAAACCTTCCTTGTGCTGATGTAAATCTGATCTCTAACCTTGAGACAACGCTGCACCTTTGTGAAAAGGCAGGCGCCATTATCCAGTGGTGGTATATTAATGAAGCATGCAGCAATTGCAGCTTCCCTGCTCTTCATGTGTCAGAGTGGGTCAGTGTGACAAGAGGTTTTCCCAGTAGCCAAGATCAGCAATCGAGCCTTGTCCTCCAGGAGCGAAAAGCGTTGTTACAATGAGCACTTCCCACTGTAATTTATCAGTCTCCATTTGGATTAATTAGGGTTATAGAAAGGGCTTCATCCCTCCAATGAACTGTGTCACAAAAGCCCCATAGGCTATCTAAATTATTACTGCTTGTCTCATTTGTTCACCCATTCTTCAGTTTGAGTTAATGCATACCCAGTGGGTTCTTATGAAGCAGACATTACCAGGAAGTCCACCAAAGCTTTTCTTTTAATTAGAAATGTTGTAGATTTATAGAAAACTCATGCATAAATGGGGTTCCCATATGCCACCCTATTATCAACACCTTGCATTACTCTGGTACATTTGTTAAAATTCATGAAAGAATATTTTTATACTTGTACTATTAGCTATAGTCCATCATTTGCAATAAGGTTTACTCTGTTGTACAGTCCTTTGTTATTGTTTTTAAAATTTTTATTCCAGCTTATAAGAAAACAAGGGCCTAGACTGTAAGCTTTTAGAGCAGACACATTAAGTCTGGAGTGGTGATTATTATTTCTGGATTTTGAGAGGCTGTTTCATATATACATATCCTGATATTTAGAGATAAGAATGAAGCCAAACAGGTTGGGGTTAAAGTAATTCAGAACCTAGGGGTAAGGAATACAGTGTCTATAATTTTGAACCATAAATACTCTTTGAGACCAATGGAGGAAAGGTTTATTTGCTCTGGAACTGAAATTTTCTCTAGTGCATAATCTAATTCAACCTATCTGTATAGCTCATTTGAACAACTGAAACACAGGAAGCACTGAATAAGAAAGAGGTTCTTTAATCCTGAATAGATTATTGTAATGCCTGGAAACATCCTAGAGTATATTAAGCAGATAATCAAAAAGTATTGGCAAAGTTCCCTGAGGGAGGGGAGAAAGAATGTAGAACTATTAAACCTTACCAATGGGGAATCCCCTGATACTGTGTCAAACTTTAGGGATACCCAAATTGATAGGCCATGCCTTCGATCATGAAGGTAACTCTTGTGAAGCTTATATAGGTAGCAGAGAAGCTTAGACTACCTATCGGCATGCCTAAGAGCTACTTCTGGAGGACCTCTTTTGTTGCTCAGATGTGGCCTCACTCTCTCTAAGTCCAACTCTGCAAATGAAGTCATTGCCCTCCCCTCTACATGGGACCTGACATCCAGGGGTGAAAGTCTCTCTGGCAACGTGGAAGATGACTCCCAGGCATGAATCCAGACCTGGCACCGTGGGATCAACAATTCCATCCTGACCAAAAGTGGGAAAAGAAGCGTAATTAATAAAGTATCAGTGGCAGAGAGTTTAAATAGAGTCTAGAGGCTACCCTGGAGGTTACTCTTATGCAAGCTTCAGGTAGACTTTGCTACCTATCATAACTTGTCAATCCCCAAGCAGGACCATTCCAGCCAATCCTGAAGAACACCTAGGGCAATATATAAGATTCCACAAGGCTTCCAGGCACTAGAGCAATTTTCCAGAAACCTACACCCTCCAGATGGGTCCCTGGTCCAGATAAGTCCTGAAACCTAGTCCAGTCTCTCCAGAATATCAGATAGTTCCATCTCCCTACCCCATATTAGTGGCTGACCCTTCCAATATCAAAAATTTAGAATTGCCATAGCCCAAACAAGCCCAAAGAAAGGTATGGAAATATCAAAAGTGATGGTGGAATTATACATAGAAGATAGGACTTAATAAATGAATATGAATGCTGAATCATTAAATTGATATCTCTTTTAGTCTCCAGTATTTTAGAGCAGCTAGAAGTAAAAACCTAAAATTGTGATATTGTAACCCATGTCAAAGTCTGAAATATGTTCAACAACTAATTGTGGTGCAGTACTTTGAAATTTATAGCTTTTTTGTATATATGTTATTGTTCACAAAAAAAAAAAGGGAAAAAAAGTCAATTGTGATGATAAAACAGTATTTAAGCCCTCTAGCCTCCTATATTCTGGAGCAGCTAGAAAGAAAAATACAAGAGGATCGTATGGTAGCCCATGACAACAAACTCTGGGATCTGTCCTGTAACCACTTGTTGAAGAGTGCTTTGAAAACTTTTACTTTTTTATTTCTTTGCTTTGTATATATGTTATACTATACAATAAAAAAAAGTTAAAAAATTTTTTTTATTCCAGTAATATATATTCAACTAAAATTTCCCTTTTAACCACATTCAAATATATAATTCAGTGCTGTTAATTACATTCGCAATGTTGTGCAACCACAGCCAGCATTCGTTACCAAAACCAACACAGACAGAAACTCTGCACAATTTAAGCATTAACTCCTCATTCCCTATCCCCACCCCAACCTTGGTGATCTATATTCTAGATTCTCACTCTATGAGTTTGCTCAATCTAGTTCTTTCATAGCAGCAATATCATACAATTTTGTCCTTTTGGATTTGGCTTATTTCACTCAATATGATATCTTCAAGTTTCATCCATGTTACCATATGTATTAGAACATCATTCCCTTCTACGGTTGAATGATATTCCATTAATGTATACACCACATCATGCTTAGACATTCATCGACTCGTGGACACGTGGTTGCTTACATTTTGGGGTAGTTAGGAATAATGAATGCTGCTATGAACATTGACATGCAAATATCGAATTCCTGCCTTCAATAATTTAGGGTATATATATAGAAGAGGGCAGCCAGGTCAAACGGTAATTCTATACTTAACTTTCTGAGGACCTGCCAAACTGTCTTCCACAGCAGCTACACATTTTTATATTCTCATCAACAGTAAATAAGTATTCTTATTTCTCCACATCCTCTCCAACACCTGTTATTTTATGTTTTTTTCAATAGCAGTCATTCTAGTGGGTATGAAATGGTATCACATTGTACTTTTTGATTTACATGTCCCTAATAGCTAGTGGCATTGAGCATCTTTTCATGTGCATTTGTATATCTTCTCTAGAGAAATGTCATTTTGAGTATTTTGTCCATTTTTAAAATGAGTTGTGTGTCTTTTTTATAGTTGAGTTGTAAGTCTTCTTCATATACTCTGGATATTAAACTCTCATTGGATATATGGTTTCCAAATTTTTTTTTCCATTGAATAGATTGTCTTTTTACCTTATTGACAAAATCCTGTGATGTCTGATGCATGAAAGCTTTTCAATTGTAATAAAGTCCCATTTATCTATTTTTTTGTTTTGTTTTTGCACTTTGGGTGTAAAATCTTATGAAACCTTTGCCTAACCAAGGTCCTATAGATGCTTCCCTACATTTTCTTCTAGGAGTTTTATAGTTTGGGTTCTTATACTTAGGTCTATGATTAATTTTGAGTTTATTTTCTTATATGATATGACATAGGTACCTTCATTCTTATGCACATGGACATCCAGTTTTCCTAGCACTGTCTACTGAAAAGACTGTTCTTTCTCCACTGAGCGGACTTGGCACACTTGTCAAAAATCAGTTGGCCATAAACGTGAGGGTTGATTTATGAACTCTCAGTTTGATTCAATAGGTCTATATCTGTCTAATAGATCTATATCTGTCTTTGTGCCAGTGCCATGTTGTTTTAATTATATGACTTTGTATTAAGTTTTAAGATTGGAAAATGTGAATCCTCCAACTTCATTCTTTTTCAAGATGGCTTTGGCTATTTGAGGCACATCATTCTTCCATATAAATTTTATGATTGGCTTTTCCATTTCTGGAAAGAAGCCTGTTGGAATTTTTATTGGGATTACACTGGATCTAATTTTTAAAATGGAAATTTTTTAAGTGACTATACAAATCACTTTGGGTAGAATTGACATCTTAACAATATTTTGTCTTCCAATCCATGAACACGGAATGTCTTTTCATTTATTTAGGTCTTCATTAATTTCTTTTAGGATTATCTTGCAAATCTCTGTATACATTTCATTTATATCCTTGGTTAGATTTATTCCTCAGTATGACATTCTTTTAGTTGCTATTATAAATGGAATTTTTCTCAGTTTCTTCTTCAGATTGTTCATTACAGGTAAACAGAAACACTACTGATTTTTGTGTGTGTTGATTTCATATCCTGCTACTTTGCTGTACTCATTTATTAGTTCCAGAAATTTTCTTGTGGATTTTTCAGGATTTTTTGTATATCAGACCATGTCATTTGCAAATAGGGAAAATGTTACCTCTTTCTTTCCAAATGAACGCATTTTATTTCTTCCTCTTACCTAATTGCTCTGGCTAGAACTTCTAGTAGAATGTTGAATAACAGCAGTAACAGTGGGCACCCTTGTCTTGTTTCTGACCTTAGAGGGAAAGCCTTCAGTCATTCGCCATTGATTATGATGTTAGCTATGGATTTTTCATAGATGTTTTTTATCATGTTGAGGAAGTTTCCTTCTAGTCCTAGTTTTCTAAGTTACTTTTATCAAGAATGGGAGCTGGATTTTGTCAAATTGCCTTTTCTGCATCAATTGAGATGGTAATATGGTTTTTCCTCCTCAGTTTGTTAATGTGGTATATTACATTATTGATTTTCTTATGTTGAATCAGTATCGCATGCATGGATGAATCTCACATCATCACAATGTATAATTCTTTTGATGTGCTGTTGGATTTGGTTTGCTAGTATTTTGTTGAGAATTTTGGCATTTGTATTCATATGGGATATTGGTTTGTAGTTTTCTTTTCCTGTGGTATCTACATCTGGCTTTGGTATTTGGGTGATGATGGCCTCACAAAATGAGTTAGAGAGTGTTCCCTCCTCTTCAAAATTTTGGAAGACTTTGAGCAGAATAGCTGCTAATTCTTCTTAGAATCTTTGGTAAAATTCACCTGTGACTCCACCTAGTCCTGGGTTTTTCTTTTATAGAAGGTTTTTTAACTACTGAGTCAATCTTTTTACTTGTTATTGGTTTATTGCGATCTTCTATTTCTTCTTGAGCCAGTGTAGGTAGTTTGTCTGTTTCTAGGAATTTGTCCATTTCATCTAGGTTATTAAAATAGTTGGCAAACAGTTGTTCATAGTATCATCTCCTATTCCTTTTTACCACCACAGCTTTTGAAGTAACTGAATGACATGCCTTGCTGAGAACCACCTTTGTATCACATTGTGACACTACATTAGGATTCTCTCCCTGTACTTTTCTTCCTTTAGGTCATCTGCCTAAATGATAATGAATTATGGATAGAAAGGGAAATCAAAGATGATGTGGGAATGCATGTTGAGCCTTTGTCTTTATGAACATGACTGCTATTCATAACTGCAGAGGGAAAGAGAAAAGTGATTGACCTATCCACACCACTTTCTCAAATTCATTTTTATCATCTTTTAAAAAATAAATCCTCCAGTGACATGGAATTTAATATCCCAATCAATAGTAAACTCTCAAAGAAAGAGCAATTCATACTAATAATAAAATAAGATGAATCCGAAAATCTCCCCTCAGTGGCAGTGAGAAGTGCTACAGACAGGCTCTTACCTGTGCAAAACATGAAAAAAAGCCAAGCTTTCCACAGAATTGCCCACCTGATAAGGTAGTACTTGAGTTCCCCACTGGGCATCTTTTGTGCAATGTTCTCAAAACTAAGCCTGCCTCAAAATCATCCAGAAGGCTCCTTAACACACTCATTGCAGAATCATAGCTTCAGATTAATAGGTCTGGGTTGGGCCAGGAATTTTCAGTCTTAACAACCACCAGGGGATGTTGATGATGCTGAAGTGTGGACCATGTTGGAAGAACTGCAGAGCAAGAGGAATATTCCAGACCTCACTCACATCCTAACTCACCCCTCCGTATTGGAGGACAACTAATTGATTTTACTGGGATAAAAAATTTGGACAGCTTCAGTGCAGTTTTTCCTTCTTCTTCTTTGAGCTCAGCAGGCAGGCTGTCTCCGTGGGAAAGGCTTAGGATATCCAACACTGCATGCGACCGAAGGGGTAAGTCTGCCTGATTGGGGGCTTGTAGATCTAAAGCTGGATCCTATAGCCATCATTTCTGATCTCCAATTGCCCTCACCTGTGTTTTCTTTTCCACTAGCTTCTGAATTCTGGAGGGAAGGTGTTACTTGTTGACTTCTAAAACTCCGAGAAACAAACAAATTTTTAAAAATTCAGAGCACATAAATCAACCTCTTAATATCTGCTTTTTGGAAGTATTACACAGTCTCTTACATGCAAGTTGCCAATCACTTGCTGTTGATCATAAAAAGAGTTAAGGACTGAACTTCAGAGGGGGAATACACTTAAAAGCAGTACTCTCTTGAAATAATTCTTCAATCTCTTTAAACTCAGATTTTCATATGTAAGATGTAAATAATCACAGATTTCTCTAATAGTTTGATTGTGGAAATTTAACTGTGTTTGTGAATATAAAGAATAATGACAATACTTGAAATAATAACCTTTCACTAAATGCCAGCTATTGTTATGATTGTTTTTCCTGCTAAAGCTGTGAGGAATGTTTGTAATATTATGAAGAGGATAATAGAATTTTGACATCAGTCAAGCAAAATCTTTATGTTCCTAGTGTGTGTCCAGCACTGTGCCGGGATCTGTGGTTGAGAATAAAGCACACAGATGCAATATGCTTTTTTTTCCCTGAGAAAACTAAAACCTGAGAGAAGAAAGTTTAACCCATTTGAAACAATTAGAGATCTGTCAAAGTATAATTGCTAGAAAGTTAAAATCTTGAGTCTACTAAAAATACGCAGTTAACATGGGTCAAAGATTGAAGTAAGGCCATAGGAGGGAAATGGAAGGATGGTGAAACTCTTTCAAAGAACGTAGGAGAGATGGAAGTATTTATAGTCGATCAAAAATGGACCCTGAAATAAGATTGCAATGTAAGATACAAAAGCAGGTAATATCCTAGAATGCAATGAAATTGTACCTTTTAGGGTTATCACTTGTAATGGACTGAAATCTATTGCATCTCTATTAGGAAAAAGTCATTTATAATGTATCAGCCCATAAGTTAATACTTTACTTTACAGAGTCCAGGCCTTATTCCATGGTAAATAGTAAATTAAACAGAACTACTTTATCCTACAGGAAGGGTCAATCAGTGAAACAAGTCCCACCTACCACCTGTTTTCGTAAAAAAAATGTTACTGGAGTACAGCCATGCTCATCCATTTACATAGGTCTATGGCCATGTCTCAGCTATAACAGCAGATGCAGAGTGGAATAGTTGCACCAAAGACCATATGATCGTCAAAGCCCAAACAATTTGCTATCTGGCCTTGAAAAAGTTTGCCACTGCCTACCCTGGAGAATTAAATCATCCAAAGATAAGGCTTATGACAATGCTTTAGCATGACATTTAAAAGAGCTGCAATCATTTGTTCAACTTAGGTCCCAATTTTGGATCATTTTCCTTGACAGAGCAAATAAGTACAGAGCAGTAGAAACAATAGGAGCTCAGAAAAGGAAGCAGTGCTGGATTTGCTAACTTAGCTAAGATGAAACTACATTTCCTAGAATCCCCTTCCCTGCATATTTCCATACTAGCATTTTGCATGACATTTGGAAGGTGGGAATGAAGCAGCAGCCATATTCTTGTTACACTTGCAAAGTTATTGCAGGGCCCCAAGCATTGTTTCAGCTCACACTTTTGGCCCTCATTTGCTGGCTCACGTTATTGGGGTGGGGCAGCAGCTGGAACCACAACTCATTGAGTCCCTGTTGAATCTCTACTTTAGTGTCAATAAATGCTTTACTAGTGTTTGCAGCAACCGCAACAAGCTAGCATTGCAGCACCTGTGAATCCTGCCATTTCTCCTCTCTAAGCTCTCCTGCCAGCTACTGGCATCATTGAAGTTGGAGGCCTAGAGGTGGTAAAATATAGATGTGTATTCCAGGTCATCCTGTGGGTTTCAGTTTATCCTTGCTTCCCCATTTCATGTCTATCTTTTCTTCCTGAATACCTACCCTGTTATCTTCAGGCTCAGCACCAGACACAGAGGCTAAATCTTTATTTAACCAAATCATGTGATTATATAAAATCAAATCTATGAAATGATTCCCATATTCTATATCACTCCTAGAAGTTCTGACTGATACAAAATTTAGTACCTGGAGTTGTTTCAGATATCCTGTGGGTGGCTGATTTACCAAGCAAATTAAAATCTCAAGCTCACAGGAACACATGTTAAAATCATGGAATAGCCTTGGAAGGAATGGGACTCTGGGAATTGAGATGGCAGTATAGTGACAGATTCTCATCAACCTGTGGACATTGAACCCTTAAATTCTACTGCAGTTCCTTTGGTAGAAGAATAAATCCTTCTACTTTGCCTACAGAACCTGTTGTAGTGTCCCCTGAGAAACTATCTTGTAAGGATGTTGATCCTACTCAGGATTTACTCCCATCACCTCCCAATGCTTTTAGAGCTCCACCCAGACTCAAGTCTAAGAAGACCCCAGAGGGTGAAATACAAACTTCAAACTGTGCATTATGAGAAACATACCAAAGAATTGAGTGATTTTGCCAATTTATATTGATGGAAACCCAGGAATTGTGTGGGAGTGGATTTTAAGGATGTAAGATCAGTATGGGAGAAATACGTTACTGAATCAGGAAAACTTAGTTGGTATAGACTCATTAATCAAAGATTCTAGATTTAATATGTTAGCTTAAAGGGCTGGGAATGGGTCTAGTGGTTTGTTTCGTTGTTTGTTTGAAGCCTGAACTCAAGGCTGACCTATACTAGATGGAGTAAAAATGGTAGTACTTTGTACTTCTGTAGAGGAAGGTGTTCAAATGCTCAGGAAGACAGGAATGTTTGAGTGGATTTATCATGTAAAACCTACACATCCATCCTTAAATATGCCCCTTGGGAGGGTCTTGAGGGCACTTTCCTTTAAGAAGACCATCAGAAGTACATTCATGAGGGAAACCAGCCTCCTTGATGAGCTCTGACTAAATATTATCACTAGGACAGAAATTATAATGGAAATTATGGTCATTGAACTTGATTCCTTTAATTTACTGTGGATTATGGGATCTCGTGGTAATATCCAACTGCCAAAGACCAGTCATGTTTCCTAGCTATAATGGCAACTGAGTCAAACCAGTAGTCAAATGTCTAATTGGCTACTTGATCACAGTATCCCTAGAACTGAAATAGATGGGCAGCCTACTAAAGTCTTATTTGATTTGTATACACAGAATACCTCTAGGTTCAGTAAACAGAAGTCTGACTTAAATTATTACAATTAAAGAATATGTCCTTCAACAAATTCCTAGACATGAACTGGTTCAAGCGTCCCTTGAATAAAGGAGAGGTCAAGTACCCTTAAGGAATTTCCTTATTAAATAGACGAAAATTTAGACTGTAAATCTTATTCTAGACTTCCCTAAGGGGATGTGCTGCATTTTACCAGGATAATTGTGCTTTGCAAAAGAGGAAATACACGGACTTTTCAAGGATTGCTAGAAACTGGCTTTGAACTGAAACTAATTTCTTGAGACCCCAAAAACACTGTGGTCTACCAGTCACCAGAGGGGCTTATAGAATCAAGAGATCAATGCCTTGGCTCTATCTCACAATGGACCAAGTGAGTCCCCAAACTCACCTGGTAAGTAATTTCCCAGATTCCAGAATTAATAATTGGAGTAGACATGCTCTACTGGCAAAATTCCCACTTTGATTTCTTGATCTGTGGACCAAAGGCCTTTATGTTAGGGAAACCCAAGAAGTAGCCATTAAAATCACCTAAATAGTAAACCACATACAACATTGCATTTCTGGAAAGACTGTAGAGATTAGTGCCACCATTAATGACTTGAAAGTTGTAGTTGGCCTGGTTGGATGACAGATGGATCTTAGAGAATGACAGTGGTTTTCCACAAACTTAACCAGATGGTAACTTCAATTGCAATTGCTCTTTCAGATGCATTTTGTTACTTGAGCAAATTAACATAGCCCCTGGTATATGGTATGGAGCTATTAATCTGGCAAATGCTTTTTGCTCCATACCTGTTAGTAAAGACCATCAGAAGCACTTTACTTTCAGCTGCCAGAGCCAACAATACATCATTACTGTTCTACCTCAGTACTATATCAATTCTCCAGCCTTATGTCATAAGCTAGCCTGCAGGGACCTCAATTGTTTCTCTATTTAGTAAAATATCATGATGATCCATTATATTTGCAATTCTAAGCTGATTGGGCAGGGTGAGAAGGTAGTAGCAGCTACTCTAGATGCCTAGATACATATGTGCCAGTGGGTAGGAAATAAATTCCACAAAAATTCATGGGCCTGCTGCCTTGTGAAATTTCTAGAAGTCCAGTTGTCTAAGGTATGTCAAAATAGCTCTTCCAAAATGAGGGAGGACAATTTGCTGCATCAGACCTTTCCCACCACTAAAAAAGCGTCTTATCCTTGAAACTTTGGGCTTTGCTGAAGTAAAAGTCCTAGTTCCCAAGAATGTAAAGCTTTCACTAGGTGATGCAGTCATTATTTTATTACACTGAAATTTAAAATTAACACTTGGATATATTGGGCTCCTTGTGCCATAAATCAACAGACAGATAAAATGTAACTTTAATTGCTTGAGTGATCAAGTCTGACTATCCTAGAGAAATTCGGTTGTTACTACACAATGAGGGTGTATGGAGGAGTATGCCTGGAATACAAAATATATTTGCATATATAGTAACCATTTTTTGTCTCCTCTTCTATTTCTGTAATTTAACTGAAAAGTGTTAATGGTAATTAAACTTAAATATCTGCCTTTAAGTTACAGACTATCAAAGGGGAAATATGATTCATCTAGAAAATGAGTAAAGAAAATTTACATCCTCTTATGTGGAGTCAGAGCACTGTCATTTGTACAAAGGATAGCTGCCTCGTGTTAGGCAGAAGCATCATTTCGCTATTGTCTTTATTTGGACGTTATATTAAAAATGGTTAAAAGAAGTACATATGAATGGCAAGCTCCAAGGGATAGAGTACAGTGGATTTATACTGTGCCAACTGCAAATATATTTCCTGGAATTCCCTCTCCCTCATGGCTCCTGGTGGGCCACAAAAGACATTTTGCATGGTGTTACAAAGGCAGAATCGAGGCAGCAGCCATATCGATTGTATGCTCAGAGTGTTGGTCCAAGTCCTGGGCTCAGTTGGCACTCACACATATAGAAACTGATCTGGCTTACCTTGTTGGTGTGGGTAGGAAACAGCCTTACAGCTAATCCTACTCCCACTGGATCTCCTCCTATGCGTCTTTAAATTTTTGGCTAGGAGCACATTTAGCTCTGTGATAAAGAGTACCAACATTTCTTTAGGTTGCCCTCATCATCAAAATGGGAGACTTGGTAGTGGTATGAGACCAATGCAAGTCCTAGGTTGTCCTTGTAAGTTCTATTGTCCTTTCTTCCTCCTCTCCATGCATACCTTTGCTATCCTGCTGGCTTCATTACCAGTATCAGATGTGGAAACAACAACTGCAATAAAATGTTTAACTAGTTTCCAAGCTGTGTAAGATCAAATTCTTTTAACAAACTCCATATTCTGTATCATCTCAATGGTTACATTTTTCTGATCAAATCTCAACTGATAGAGGAGCAATAAAAATGAGCTAGAAATGTTTGAGAAAGTCTAATAAAGGAGATTAAAGTCTGAATTTGAAAGAAACCATTGCAAAGGATAAGATGGGACATCCCCTAGACTGAAGAGGAACTATTATGTTCTTTGGGAGGTACGAACAATGAGTTTTGACCCTCTGGAAAAAAAAGGAAGATGTAAGAGAAGGGGAAAAAAATATGAGATAGGTAAGGGGATCAAAATATAGCAGGCTATGAAATTCATTCTGGGAAATTTTTGTTTCCTCTAATGAACCATCTACAAGGTGAGCTAATGGCATAGCATTTTACCATCAAGCCTCAAGTAGCTGAAACCAGAGATTCCAGTCCTAGAAAGTCCTGATAGAAAGTCCAGAACAGAGGGAGGATAGGGATCTTTTATTATAAGGAAAGCTAGAGATGGTTGGTTATGACATGGCAGGCAGTCTAGAAGACGATCTATCAGTCTCTGTGATTAGAACCATTTTAATAATCACCACCATTTACTGAGCCAGGTACAGTGCTAAGCACCCTATATACATTTCTCATGAAACTTCATATAGTAGGGATTATTATTACCCTGTTATGCAGATAAAGAAACTGACACCTAGAGATTAAATAACTTGCCGAAAGTTACACAGAATTAGAGAATCCTGCATCAATAGAAGTTCTCCCTGATACCAAATGCTTTGCTCAGAACCACTTAGCCAGGTGGTACTTGACTGTGGGGCAGGAAAGGACACGCCGAGAACCACCACCATTTACTGCACCTAATGCCTGGCTTTGTTCTGATGCGGATCCCCTTATAGATCAGAATTTAAACAGATAAGCTGAAAAGGTTATGAAGATAGAATGGTTGGAGCCTGGTAAGAATAGAAGAACTACAAATATCTGTGCACACACAACAATGTTGAAAATGAAACCAATTTTCTTGCATTTATATAAATTATATCCTAAATGGTATGAACTCCAATTTTTCATCTTTAATGAAACAGAAATGAAAATACTTCTTTGTATATGTGGAGACAATAGGAAAGGACATTTAGAAAGAGAAGAGGGATTGACATTTTGAATGTCAAACAGCACAGCGAGCGGCATAGGGTAGTGCTGGGCACATAGATCCTGGAGCCAGACTGAATGTCTGAGTCCTGATTGTCACATTTTAGCTACAGCAAATTATTCAACCTCACTGTGGATCCATGTTCTCCTCTGGAAAATGCAACAGGCAATTGTTATGAAAATTATATATGTTCATATTTGCAAAGTGCTTACGAGACTACCTAGCACACAGTAAAGCACCATTTTGGATAAGTGACTATTAAGTAAAATAAGGAAAGAAGGATGCCAGAGGGAAAGAAAGAGAAGGTAATAGCACCCATTTAACTCTACCTGCTTAAGTGCAAATCCCAGCTACAGTTTTCAGTTGTCTGACCTTAGGCAGGTTAATTAACCTCTCCAATCCCAGGATCATCAGCTGTTAATGAGGATGATGCCTACTTTGATGAGATTTTCTGTGGGGATTCAGAGAGTTAATGCTTGTAAAGCACATAGCATGTGTAGCACATAACACGCACACCATATATTACTTTTATGAACTCATGAGCAAAATAATCTTTAAATGAAGCATTCGCTAAGGGTGAGGCTGTGATTGAATACGTGTAGAAGTATTTTTTAAAAACTTGAAATATTTGTATATGTAAAGGTTTTCCTATGATTTAAATGACCAGAGAAAATAAAAATGAAACCAAAAGATTCAGTCACTCTAACTTACTGCACATGATTTTAATGCCATATGAATAAAAGGATTGCAGTTCTGGGTCCCTGCCATACTGTTATTCAGACCAATTGCAGCAAAGCAGATGAATCAAATGCAATTTAATCTGGCTCAACTAAATCCAGCTGGAGGCTGTTTCTGCACATGAAGCAGAAAAAAAAAAGCATTATAGACCATAATTTCTGCTCGGATCAGTCAATCTCAGTCATTCTACTTGGCAGGCAAGTGGTCTGACTAAAATGATTCTGTGTGAATGACTCTGTAATGGTGGAGAAAGCACAACCTCTAACCTGTAATAAAGTAGCGTCGGGACATTCCCCTTAACTCGACAGTGGACGATCATCAGGCATGGCGGCTGGGCACATCTTCTCCATGCCGGCCTGAGCCTCCAAGAAAGCTGCATGAGTGTTACCACATGGCGGCAGACAGAAGCTTGCTTTTCTCCTGGAAATTATCTTGTAGATTCATTAAAGACTTGCTATAAAATTGCTATAAACTGTAGTCATTGCTCTATCTAAAGAAGGGGGCCTCAAAGATAGGTGTGCAGCTGGAGCACTAAATGGACTGCTTCTTTCTAGCCAGCAAGCTCCTCAAGGGCAGAGGCCATGTGATACTCATGATTACACCTTCAGCATAAATCTGGATGCTTTATTCCATGAATATTTTAGCAGACGCCAAGCGAGTGCCAGGAACTGAAGATATAGAGACAAATAGCATGGACAATGCCCCAGTCCTCTTGGAGTTTTTCATGTTAATGGGAACCATATATATATACATATATATATTAATATTTATGTATATATTATATATACATATATAAATCAATATTTATGTATATATTCACTTTAGGTTTATGAAAAGTATCATAACAGATACTCAATAGATTTTTGTTGAAATGAATGGATTAGTGCTTCTCGGCCTTTGTCAAATAGCAGCACAAAAAGAAAATGCTAATATTTGTACCACACCATGGGGTACAAATATTACTTGTGGTCATTGATGATTGGCTTGTGGCCTCTAAACTACCCCAGCTCCAATGACTGCCCTGAGGCCTGGGGGAATACCTGGGCTATCCAGGCCTTTTAAGTGCTGTTAAGACCAGCTTTTGCCATGCATTCAGCTGGGCAGAATTCAGGCAATGCTCAATCTAAAAGTACAGCAAACAGCTGTGTCCACACTTTGCAAGTCAGTAGACACTCAACCTCCAATTTCAAATCATTCCCCAAGAACCTGATTCTATATCCTCATTTCAGTCCGGGGTACTGATTTATAATAAAGCCAGACACTACTTCTCTCTGAGTTTTGTTTCTACCCATAGACAAACATCCCATATCATATAGTGTGATTCTTTTATCCAGTCAAATCTGCTTTATATATATCATGCACTGTAGGACAGTGAGACCTGGATAGTGGACCAGGCTCAGTGGTTGCCTGCTCCTTCCTAGCTCCTTTATCTGCCCCTGATCACCTTCCCTCAAGGTCACAGAAAGCCTTGTGGATGTGACCACATAGCATGTGAAAAAAATTGTGAAGAGCCAAAGAATTTGTGCTTATGTAGCAAGACCCCAAAGTGGGTGTTCTGTGCAATACAGGTTGAAATTCCATTCCCAAAAAGCACATAAGGAAAGACATACATTAGATGATGGCCACAATTTCTCCAATTCATGATTGCACAAGCCATTGCCAAGTGACTTTGAAACTTATCTCTACCCATTAAATCTGGGCTTTAATCATGTGACTTTCTATGCGGTGATAGCAAATGTGACAACAGAAACTTGAAAAATACTCATGTCTTGGGGCCTTCCTTCTCATGATGTCTTTGGAAACCCTGTAATAACTTTGACTAACCTGCTAAATCATGAGAGGCACATGGCCTGGACCTTAATCAACTGCCAGCCTAATGACAGGTAACATTTGGGCTATTGACCACCATCTGACCACAAATAGATGAGTGAGTCCAGCTGAAGGCAGCAGAAGAACCACACCCCTGAGCCTACAACCAATTGTCAGCCTGTAGAATGATTCATTATAAATGGTTGTTTTAAGCCATCACATTTTGAGGTCAATTTTATTCATCATTAAAGATTACTGACACAGAAATTTTTATCTAGCAATAGGATACTTTTGTAACAAGTAGCTAAAACATGAACCATTGGCTCTGGGATCAGGCAACAATTAATGAAGTCTGGAAAAGTGGTAAGGAAAAAGTGGGGGCTAAAAAAGTGGTGAGGAGGGCGGCTGCCATGGCTCAGCAGGCAGAACTCCGACCTGCCGTACTGGAGGTCTGGAGTTCGATCCCTGGTGCCTCCTGCCCATATGCAAATTAAAAAAAAAAAAAAAAGTGGTGAGGAAATTTCTATAATGGGTTGGGAAATGGGGACTTATACTAGGCAGTTGGGAAATTATTGGCAGAATTGTCTGTGAAAATTTGAAAAATGGAAAATGAACCTAATGAAATTTTGGATGTAGCTAAGGAGATTTTCAGGCAGAATGATGAAAGTGACTTTTGGTTTGTCCTCATTGCATGCAATGAAATAAGAGATTGCAGGCATAAGCTAAAGACTAAACTAAAGAATTGTTGGATTGGAAAACAGAGCTTTTTTTCAACTTCAGTCTCCCCAGAATTGTTAGGGACCAATGATTGCTATGTGTCTCCTTTCTTATTCTTTTTGAGCAGAAAGGTTTATTGCAATTATCTTGTCTGTATATTATAACTGCATACAGGGTAAGAGAGACTGGGGAAATCTTTTTAGTTCATACATTTCTGGATCAATAGGAACAACATTTGAGAAACTACATTTGCACATGTTGAAAAAATCACAAGATCAAGATTATGGATGAAATTGGATGAAACTTTCAATCATCCTAGATGGAGATGAGTATATTTTGCATATGGGAGTAGAACGAATATTTCTGACAAGTATGAACAGAGGGTTGGCTGTAACATAAGGTAAAAAGAGTCATAAATTGTTTTCTTCCCTGCATCCGCATTCTTGCAACATGGCATTGAAGATTTTATCATCAAGAGATGGAATCTGTGTATCCACACCATGGATCTGAGCTGGCTATATGGCTTGCTATGACTATTTGGATGTTAGCAAACATGATGCAAGCAGAGCCTTGAAGAACAATTGTGCTTTGAAGCTTGCTCTTTTGATGTACTTGGAACCCTAAAATCACCATGCAAGCTAGCCTGCTGGACGGTGAGAGGCCCTGTAGAGGGGAATGGAGGCATCCAGCCAGCAGTAAACCAGCCCTGGGCCATTTGCAGACAACTGTGAGGCTTGTAAACTGCCAACTGAATGCAGATGAGTGAGTGAGCCCAGATGCGACCAAGAGACTCCTGCTCAGCTGATCAAAGCTCAAATTATCAAGCCACAAAATTGAGTTAATAAATGGTAGTGTTTTAAGCCATTAATTTAGGTATGATTTAGGTATGTAGCAACAGCTAACTGATACAATGAAGAAGGAGAGTTCTGGAGACAGTATGTGTAGCATGGCTTGGAGTTGCTGGCACAGAAACCTGATAGAATAGCATGTAGCTAAAGATAGAGGAAAAAGGAAAATAATAAAAATAAGTTGATAAATTCTTGAGATAGAAAATGATAGTGAGGACCAGCAAAAACAAAGATTTTCTTTGAAGAAATATATGAACAAATTAGACATGTCCCTGAAAAGCCTTACCAATAATTTTAAAAACCACAAATAGGTAACAATAGACTAAAAAACTAGATGTAGCTACAATTTCAAAAGAATTTTTAAAAATTCCTGAGGGTACATGATTATCCTAATAATTTGAAAACCTAGATAAAATGGTCACTTTTTAGAAAAAAAGTATATCGTTTCCAAATATTAACAAAAGAAGAAATGGAATGTCTTATAAAAACCAATGCCATTAAATAAATTGATTAGCAATCAATTCCCCTTCTCCCCATAAAAATACAGCAGGCTCAGCTGATTTTAAATGTATTCCCAGCTCTTCAAGAAACAGACAACCCCTACATTATACACACCATTTTTGAGAGTAGAAAAAGAGGGGAAGCTCCCCAATATTTTTATGAAGCTCATATAACCCTGATATCAAATCTGGAGGACAATACAAAAGGAAAATAGGAACTACATCTCCTTTATGAGCATAGAGACATGGTGGAGAAAAGCCATGTGGGCAGTGAGAGGACTTCACAATGGTGTAAAATGTTTGAAGATTCAGAAGAGAGAGGTGATAACTGATGGAGCAAACGCCTAAAAAGAAAAGGAATGGATGTGATCTAAACCATAGATAGAGATAGGAGACTCTGACTCCTCTAAAACAGAAAATTCTGCCACAAGAAAAGGTAATCTCCACAGAAATATTTAATTTTAGGCTAAATTATTCAGATGAATCTGATGAAATAGACAGGTCTGATGAGACCAGAGTGCTCTAAAACTACTAAAACAAAAACAGTGGGGAAGACACAAAATTTATAAAAACTAAACAATGCAAAAAGAGAAAAATCTTGATGCTGAGCAGAGTCACTGTCAGCTTAGATGTCCCCTCTTGTGGCACACTGTTTTGCACCTAGGGCTCAGCTTGGTATGTGCAACATGGGCTCATGTACTTTACAACTGTCTAAGGCATGTCCAGGTGAAGTCAAAACAACTTACTAGGGCAGTCAAGGTACTGAACTGCAAATTAACAGGCGAATCGGTTAAATAGATTACTCAGCACCACACAGATTAAAAAGCTTTAGTTTATTGACTGAATTACTACTATCATAAACATATATCCCTCCTAAGTGCATAGCCCAGCTCTAAGACTCTTAATGAAGCAAGAAGTTGATGACGATGATCTTGCTATTGATTGCTTTGTATTTTATGGTACTTTTCGGTTTACAAATTGCTTTCATATACATCACTAATTTAGTGGCTCAAAAAAAATCTCACCACATTATTGAACAATAAAGACCAAAATTCACCCCATAAGCTTTTTAATTTTTAAATCATATAATTTTATGATCAGATTTATCAGTTAAAATCATGTAAATCAGGTACTGCTTAGTTACACTTAAAAATTTCCTTTGATTGAAGGGGCAATTACTTTGGGGTACCTTTAAATAATGAGTATTGGGTGCACGGGTGGTTCAGTGGTAAAATGCTTGCTTTCCATGCGGGAGACCTGGGTTTGATTCCCGGGCCATTCATCTCAAAAAAGAAAAGATTAGAGAGTATCCTGTCCTACTAAAGCTGGATCTGTAAGTCTACACACAGAGTTTGCATAGTACATGTATGTATTATGTATAAACTGGTCAGTTAAGTATGTACCAGCTACATCAACAGTTTCTTACATAAACATTCATTCTCTATGTACACAAAGTCTTTTGCTGGTCAGATCGCTCTACAGAGCTGCTCTTTTCCAGGTGGTGATTCAAAGATCCAGGCTGCATCTTTTGCAGTACCATCATTTCAATAAATAGCTTCTATGGCACCACCAAAAGGAAAGTTAGATTATGGCGGTGACATGCTAGTTATTAAAAAAAACCTCCCACTGGGAATAAGATGCATTAATTTCACTGATTAGAGCTGGTCACATGATCCTGCTAACTGTAAAAGTGTCTGGGAAATGGATATGCAGATATAGAAAAGTATGAATTTTACCACAGTTCCCCTGAAAATATTGAAATAGCATTTACTTTTTAAAATATCTATTTTCTACTGATTTCCCTACCTTATAATAATTCAACATTGAACTGAAGAATTTAGTTCCACTTTTCAATATGAAATAAAAGGATATTTGACAAGCTTCATGCTTTCACTTTTATCTACAAATTATATGTTTTAAAACTTCAAAACACAGTTTGGTACACGTCAGTAATAGCTCTTAATGACTCAGAAAGAACATAATGATCTGCCATGATCAAAACTAATCTGCCATAAAATACAGAAATATCAAATACCTTATTTTCTGTGCAAGCAAATCCAAATGAATTGCCTCATTTGTTACATCATGTATCATATACATTTTAACATTGTCATGATTTTGTATAGACAACCAGCTTTTCAAAGAAATTTAGAAAAGCATTATCACATGAGATTTCTCCTGTGTTGTAAAAATACATGTGTCTAATGATGCAACCCCCAATTTTCAGCAAATATTATTACTCTTACACACTACATATGAACTGAGTTATGGTATCTCGGCTATAATAAAAATAACAGTTTTCCACTATCCTCCATCTGTTTGGACAACGAGCACATAAACATGAACCCATACACATGTACCTTCCTTCACATACAATTCAAAAGTTCTCAGACTCATTACAATCTGATTACCCTACATACAACGGCATGTGAAATGCTCAGCCCTTCCTCAAGAGAGCGCAGAGTATCCATCTTTCCAGATTTTGTGAAAATCCCTCCTCCACCTTGACTTTTCTTCTTTGTTTACCGTTATTTTTGTCTTTGTAAGTTTATAACATGTCCTTTACAGTTGTCTTAGTGAGATTTCAAAGGGAAGTGGAGGTAAATGTAAATGCTCAGTTCAGGACATCTTCTTCCACAAGATCTTCCTTCTCTATTTCTTGGTAATGTACTTCACCCAGCGTCTGCCACCTGGCATGGTCAGCACATTGGGTGCTCTGATGATGAAAGTGTGCACAGTATTACAAGCATACACTCTAATCTTACACATCATAACTTTGATTTTCAACTTAATTTATGTGTTAAATTCAAAAGAAAATTTAGATGTAGTCTATTTGGGTTGTAGTGATTTGGAAATTCCATCGAAATTCTGCAGAATTTCAGGTCTCTCATTGAGCGATGCTTCCTCTAAAGGTAATTTATGCTCACAGAGATCATATTTATTGTACTTAGCTGGTCAGCTCCTTTAATGTAAGTCTACCTTTTTAAAATGTTTAATGAAAATTTGTTTCTGCAAACATATCAGCCTGATCATCTTCTCATTTTCAATAATTCTTTCAGGTAAAAATAAAATGAAAGTGACAACCTTTTTTGAGTCATTTTTTGCATCAGACCCCACCTTGGATGTTTTATCTTGTTTAATCCTCACAAAATTACCAAGGTAGCAGTGTTATCCCCAGTTTCGAAATGAAGAAACAAAAATTTGGAAAAATTTTATCAACCATTTTCTAACCATACTCATATTACATATATTATTTCATCCTTATTCTCTTCTATTTTGTGGCAATGGGTTACCTGGTAGAAGAACAAAATATAACTATTAAAAAGTAAGTACATTTATACATACACAAACATATGCACACATGCATAATAACAGACAAATAAATATAGAGATCCAGAAAAATATAGAAATAATGCAACAACAATGAGATTACAAAATGTATCAACTTAAAACATCAAAACTTTCATTTGAGTTTAACCTAGAAAGAATAGGACAAATTTTCAGAGAAAATTTTATTACAAAATATATATGACTTTAAAATGTCTCCCCTAAGTTTCAGGGAAAAGATTATTTAAAATTCTGAGATCAGAATATTCATGGCATTTTAAAAGTGCTATTTCAGTTCAGACAGCTTTGATTGTCTTTCTCCAATGAGAGAGGAACTGATTGGCATTCTCATATTTCCTCTTTTCTCATCTTCCCCTCACTTTTCAATTTTTGTTGCTTGTAGTATTTTTACTTTGTCTGAATAAATGAATTTTCATTTTGACTTGCTAGCATAATATCTTTCATTATTTGCTCTGAAATAATCTATATCTTAGTGGATTAAATACTTACCTCAAATCCTTTTCTGTAGATGCTCCATTGTTGAATTCTTCCTTTCAACCAAGTTCATATTTAACTGGATTTCAGTGTCTTTTTTTAATTTTTCTTTTTTTCTGGAGGGCTTTATGGGTGCTATGTTACCTAAGTATTCCCCTTCATCTTTGAGAAAACCTGCTTGTGGATTTTATTTTTGAACTATTACTTGGATGGATACAATAAAATTACATTACACCTTTTAATCCTTCAGTACTTTGTAGACATTGCACCATCGAAGGTTGTTATGGAAAATAATGAGGTCACTTGAATATTCTCCCCTCATTTGATAGTATTTTTTTCTACCCAGATGACTGAAGAATTCTCTCTTTATACATTGAGTCCAATAACTTACCTAGAATATATTTCAGTTCCTATAGCCCTGAATCAAGCTATCTTCATATATCAAGTATTCTTTCAATAGATCGATTTAGTCTTTTCTTCACCTCAGAGGAATGTTAATCTATTGACACTTTAAAAATGTTTTTTTTTTTCCTGTTTTCCATTTGTTAAATTCTCTCCTTCAGGGATTTGTATTGTCTTTATGCTAGATTGTCTTTGTACTCAATTGCTGGGATACTATATATTACATCCACTTGTTCACTCAATCCCTTTAGCTTTTTTCTGTATTCAGTGCAATTGGTATAAGTATTTTAAAATTTGACAAATATTGTCAGATTATAGATCAAAACTCCAGAGCCATTCATATATTGGGCTTTGAGCAATTGAATTGCAGAGTCCTAACCTATCCCCCCGCCCAGTCCACTCAATATGCTTTATTTTCTGGAAGTTTCTGGGAAACCTACATTTATTTAAAGCAAATTAAAACAAAAACATAAACTTCTAAGGTACTTCTGACTAGTGCCAGAACAAAGAACCACTTTCTTTTTCCACCCCAATTCTTGATTGCATCTTGTACTTCCAAAGCCAGGGAGCTCCCATCTCCTTCGCTTAATTCGGCTGCCTTATCTATCCTCACTGTCAGCCATGATGATGCTCACAAAGACATATCAGCTGAGTGAAAGGTGATGAAAACAAAACATCGTCACAGCCAGAACACTTTTATCTATGGATAGCTAAGAGAAATAGTAAACAATAGACCCAAGGTGTGGAAAGGGTCCAGAGTCAGATGGCTGAAGGCACCAGAAGAAGCATAGCCCTCTTCACAGTCTTTCCTGGACCCTATTTTCTGATCATCATAGTCATCAATTAACACCATGAACACAAGTAATAGGGACGAATTTTCCTCCTTTATTAAAACACTTATCTAAAATTCCAAACCAAGTGAGTGGCTAAGGCGATAAACCATACCAGTTTTTGATTAAAAGTTAAAAGCTTTGGAGAGAGATACTTAGAACGGCAATGTTTCACACCTGAAGGAAGTAAGCAGGGAAGGCGAGAGGACATCACCAGAACAGCTTCTCTGCTTGGCCAGGATGCCTTATTGCCTGAGGTGACAAAAAGGCTTGGAATCAGGTTCATTTTGTGTTTGTGTCTGACCTTTCAGGGCATGTTCTCCCCTTCTTTGCTTGAACATGCTTAAGTGTATCATTCGTAGGATTTCACTGGAGCTGTAAACACAATCCGACCACAGCTTTCCCTAACAGCTCCCAACACAGAGCAATCCCTGCCTTGGAAAATACACAAATCTTTTGCCTCAGGCCATGCACACCCTGCTGAGCTAAATTAAATGACCAGCATTCAGATTCCCTGTCAGAGTTAGAATGCAATGACTTTTCTGAAGTATACTTTCCCTTCAAAAGAAGGTTTCCATATATTTTATTACTTAAAGTCACCATTAACCTAGAGCTAGGTTGATACAAGGAATAGAAATGGAATCAGAACTGTAGAAAGCTTGATTTTTGCCTATTATTTGTGATCTACTTATGCTTCTGTCTGTTGGGTTTTTATCATTTTTAACATCCTTGTTTAAAATGTCCACATTTCGAGTTCTATCATTTCAGTATCACTTGATAAACTGTTAAGTGCTGAGCCTTGTACTGGGTGCTATGGGAGATGTGCAGTGTGACATAGTGCTAAGATTATATCAGATCTGAATTCCAATCACAGTTCTGCCATTTGCTCACTGTGAAATGCTAAAAATGCTGAATCTCAGACTTCTCACATGGGAAAAGAGGATAATAACAAAAATGAAACAATAAAGATGAAGATGATGGTAACTGTGATGACTGCAAACCCACTCGGTACATCTGTGTGACCCTGAAAACGGCACCCCTTCTTCAGCACACTTTACTTCGTCTCATAAAATACGTAACGTTACAGCGTCGTTAAGCCATTATATAGCCATCCAATGGAACACTGTCATAAAGCTATAGGTCTGTGATGTCTATGATGAGAATAGTACCCATAGATGGGCTGCACTTGAATGTACAGCCTACACCACCAAACTCAACCACTCTGGGGAAAAAATGGGATAATATATGTAAAGAGCCCAATGTGTGACATATTCTGAGCACTCAAAAAATATTGGCCATTATAATCAAGGAATGTGTAGTCTTTTTTTCTGCAACAGAAATATCAGTGAGACTCTGAATTTTAATTTGCTTTTGTAAGCCCATTGCTTTTTGTATCAAGATCAACAGAAAGATATTGGAGTGAAACAGAGAGAATCTTTAGTTAGACACAGTAGATTCAGATCATGCCTTAGAAGAAACTCTACATGCTAGATGATAAGGCAGGGTGTGAAAAGCCCAGACTTTGTGTCTGACAAACTTAGATTTGGATATCAATAACCCTATGTAATAGGTATCATCACCATCACCATCATCATCACTATTATTACTCCCACTTTACAAATAGGGACATGAGGTTCAGTAATTTAGTCACAGTCACATAACCAAGAAGTGAAGGATCCAGGGCTCAAAACTCAGTTTTTTAATTCCAGGGTTTTTGTTCTAATCGTTGTGATTTTCTCCCCAGGCAAAAAATGCTGTGTATCAAACCTAAAAAAGAGATAATAGTTATGAACATGAGGAGACCTATCAGAAATATACGTCAAATCTAAAAGCATTTGGACTTATAGGAAGGTGATATAGAAAGAGGGTCAAGCACGAGCTCCAGGTTTTGGCTTCGGTGGTAGAATAGTTCATGTCTCCGAGAGAGGAAATCCTGTAAGAAGAACAGCTTTGTAAGGAAAAGGATTAAGTTCAGTTTTTGTATGAATTTTAGGAAACTGAGGAACATCTTAGTAGAATTTTCCATTAGGCAATTTTTAAGTTGATTCTAATCTTTATTTTCAGGGAGCTTTTTAATATTTATATAATCAAATTTATTAACTAATTCTTTACTGTGTTTTTGCTTCAGAATTGATGAGATACACTAAGGCTTTTTTTTTCACCTTATTAGTCTTTTTTCCCTTTTTTTAACTTTTTTATTAAATTATATAACATATATACAAAGCAAAGAAAGAAAAAAGCAACAATTTTCAAAGCAATATCCAAAAAGTAGTTACAGGATAGATCCTAGAGTTTGTCATGAGCTACCACATTTCATCATCTCAGATATTTCCTTCTAGCTGCTCCAGGACATTGGAGGCTACAAGGAATTTTTTATTTATCGTCACAATAGCCTGTTTTTTTTCTTTTTTGTGAAAAATAACATATATACAAAAAAGCAATAAGTTTCAAAACACATCACAACAATTAGTTGTAGAACATATTTCAGACTTTGACATGGGTTACAATTCCACAATTTTAGGTTTTTACTTCTAAGTGCTGTAAGACACTGGTGACTAAAAGAAATATCAATATAATGATTAAACAATCACACTCATTTGTTAAACCCTATTTTCTCTGTATAACTCCACCATCACCTTTGATCTTTCTTTCACTCTTTAGGGGTATTTGGGCTATGCCCATTCTAACTTTTTCATGTTGAAAGGAACTGTTGATAATATGGGATAGGGGATAGAATTAGTTGATATTCTGGAGAGACTGGCCCCTCCGCACTTCAGGATTTATCTTGTCCAGGGACCCATCTGGAGGTTGTAAGTTTCTGGAAAGTTACCTTAGTGCATGGAACCTTTGTAGAATCTTATATACTGCCCTAGGTGTCCTTTAGGATTGGCTGGAATGGTTTTGGTTGGGGTTTGGCAAGTTATGGTAGATAGCAATGTCTAACTGAAGCTTATGTAAGTGTGACCTCCAGAGTAACCTCTCAACTCTATTTGAACTCTCTCAGTCACTGATACCTTATTTGTCATACTTCTTTTCCTCTTTTTTGTCAGGATGGCATTGTTGATCCCACAGTGCCAAAGCCAGGCTCATCCCTGGGAGACTTTCATCCCTGGATGTCATGCTCCATGTAAGAGGGAGGGCAATGATTTCACTTGAAGAGTTGGGCTTTGAAAGAGAGAGGCCACATCTGAGCAACAAATGAGGTCTTCCAGAAGTAACTCTTAGCATACTTACAGGTAGGCTAAGATTCTCCACAAGTAAATAAGTTTCATGAGAGCAAGCTTCAAGATTAAGGACTTGGCCTATTGATTTGAGTGTCCTTAATGTTTGACACAGTATCAGGGGTTTCCCCGGTGGTAAAGTTTAACAGTTCCATATTTCTTCTCCTGTCCCTCAAAGAACTTTATCTATACTTTTTGATTATCTGCTTAATATATGCCTGGATATATCTGGGCATTACATTAAGCTATATGAGATTAAAGGCCTTCATTCTTATTCTGGGCTCCGTGTATTTGGATTGTTTAAATATCTATCCAGACAGCTTGAGTTAGATTATGTGCTACAGAAAATTTAGGTTCCAGACAATATAAAACTTTCTTCCTGTGGTCTCAGAGAGTAGATGAGGTTCTATAACGCAGACAATGTCTCCCTTACCCCTGTGTTCTGAATCACCTTAATCCCAACCTGGTTGGCTTCATTCTTATCTCTAAATATCAACTTATACATTTATAAAATAGCCTTTCAAAATCCAGAAATAATAATTACCACTCTGGACTAAATGTGACTGCTGTAAAAGCTTACCATCTAGGCCCCTGTTTTCTTATAAGCATTTTCTAAATTATACCATACAATGATTGCTCTTTTGTTTCTGGCTTATTTTGCCTCACCAAATGTCCCACAGGTTCATTCACAAGTTATATGCCTCACAACTTCATTCCTTTTTGTAGCAGCACAATATTCGACCACATGCATACAACATCATTCACCAATTTACTTCACAGCCAGAGCATCCTTCAGCCACCTGCATTCATTAGGCATCATGTACATGTGCAAAGTCCACAGTCTGTCAACACTCAATTTTAGACAATTTCATTGTTCCCAAGAGAAAGATAACCAATAAACACACCCTCACCAAATAGAAAATCTAAACCTGCCCTTAACTCTTGTCCCTCCCGCCATTATTTACCCCTGGTGTTGCTGTGGTACTGTTGATGTTTTCCTATTAAACATAGCCCATAACATGCAATACCAGTTTTACCCTGAACTTTTACGCTCTTTGCACAAGATTCATACTTTTGCAGTAGTTCATGCAAGAACTTATTTATATTTGTAGTGTTAGTCAGTGAGACACACGGGTCTATACAATCCCTTTCAATCATGTTCACCTTCAATATGTTAATATTACTTATAGACCCACTAGTGAATCACCTTCATTTCTATCTATTCCCTTAAATTTGAGTTCAACCTCATTAACTAACGATTCAATCATCTCTGGCTTCTATGTGTCTCTAGGCCCCCTATATTCTGTATTATAAGCCTCTGGTTTTACCTTTACCGTGGTCATAAAAATGGAATCATATAGTATCTATCCTTTTGTGTCTGGCTTGTTTCATTCAGCATTATGTTGTCAAGGCTCATCCATCTTGTAATGTACTTCAGGATGTCATTTTGTCTTACTGCTGCATAATATTCCATCATATGTATATGCCAAATTTTGTTAATCCACTTCTCTGCTAATGGCACTTGGATTGTTTCCATCTTTTGGTGATTGTGAATAATGCTGCCATGAACATTGATGTGCAAATGTCTGTTTGTGTCACTGCTTTCAGCTCTTCTGGGTAGATATAGAGTAGTGCTATTGCTGGGTCATAGGGCATCTTGATATTTAGTTTCCTAAGGAACCACCAAACTGCCTTCCATAGCAGCTGTACCATTACACATTCCCACCAGCAGTGCGTAAGTGTCCCGATTACTCCAACATTTATAGTTCCCTGTTTGTTTAAGAGCAGCCATTCTTATAGGTGTGAGGTGTTATCTCATTATAGTCTTGATCTGCATTTCCCTTATAGCTAATGAAAATGAGCATCTCTTCATGTGCTTTTTTTTTTTTTTTGCATGGGCACACACCAGGAATCGAACCCAGGTCTCTGGCATGGCTGATGGGAACTCTGCCTGCTGAACCACCATGGCTCGCATTCTCCATATGCTTTTGAGTCATCTGTATTTGCTCTTCAGAAAAATGCCTATTCATATCATTAGCCCATTTTATAATTGGATTGTTTGTTCCTTTGTGGTTGAGTTGTATGGTTTTTTTATGTGTACAGGATATCAAGCCTTTGTCCAATGTGTGATTTCCAAATATTTTCTCCCATTGAGGTGGCTGCCTCTTCACCTTTCTGACAAAGTCTTTTGAAGCACAAAAGCATTTGATTTTGAGGAGTTCCCATTTTTGTATGTTTTCATTTGTTGTTTGTGCTTCAGGTTTAAAGTTTAGGAAGTTACTTCCTATTACTAGGTCTTGAAGATGTTTCCCTATATTTTCTTTTAGGAGCTTTATGTATGGTACTAGTTCTTATAGTTAGGTCTTTGATACACTTTGAGTTAATTTTTATATAGGGTATAAGGTAAATGTCCTCTTTCATCCTTTTGGCTATTGACACCCAGTTCTCCCATGCCCATTATTGAGTTCAGTAGATTTGGGGGCCTTGTCAAAAATCAGTTGACCATAGATTTGGTGGTCCATAGGGCAAGTTTATATTTAGTTCTGGAATATGTTGGGAGAGGTCAAGATTTGGAATATATATTTGAAAGTCATAGCATATGGATAATATTTAAATCATGACGGTGACTGAGACAATTCAAATGATTTTATATAATGAGACTAGAAGCCCACATAAGGCTGAACCCTGAGGAATTTGATTTGCTGAGGAATGAACTAGGGAAATGAATGATCATTAAGGTAAATTAAAAGCCAAGACACTGTGGTATCAATAAAGATAAGTAACGGCATTTCGAGAAGGCAGCAGAGAGTGGTAAAGAGATTAACAAAGGAATCGGAAAAGGAACTGACCATGGCTAGAAAAAAAGAAAAGAATTTACCAGTAATTTCAGTTTGCAAGCTCCCAGAATGTGATATGACAGAAACAGAATGGCTTTTACAAAGGGATTTATTAAGTTGCTAGTTTATAGTTCTAAGGCCATGAAAATGCCCTAATTAAAGCAAGGCTATAAAACTTCCAATCTAAGGCAGTCAGAGAAAGATGCCTTGGATCAAGAAGGTCGATGATGTTCAGACCTTCTCTCACAGCTGGAAAGGCACATGGTGAGTCTGCTAGCTTTCTCTTAAATGGCTTCACTGGGGGCTCTGTTCATTCTGTTGGCTCTGTCATTTCTGGGGCTCAGGGGGCTCTCATGGCTGTAAAGCTTTTTCCAAAATGATTCCCTCTTAAAAGGCTCCAATAAGCAACCCCACCTTGAATGGGTGAAGACACATCTCCATGGAAACCATCTAATCAAAAGTTACCACCCACCATTAGGTGGGTCACATGTCCATGGAAACAATCAAAAAGCTCCCATCCAGCAATATTGAATGAGAATTAAAGAATTTAGCTTTTCTGAGGTACAGGTTCAAACTAGCAAACTAGTACAAAGGGTCTGACTGAAATGAGGTCCACCCTGGAGATGACATGAACTCATGATATTCTAATCCTCTCAAATAGTATTTAGCCAGTTGGATGCAGGACTTCTGAAGGTAAAAGTTAAGCTTAATAGAGGAAGTGAGATTCATAGAACAAAAAGGACCAAGGTGTTTAGAGTCAGGGAAAAAAAGTGTTTATTTGGTGGACTAAGTAGGGCATTAAATGAGTCTTGAATTGAAATGATATACTAGGGAAATGGAAGGCACTAAAGCCTGAGAAATCTCCTTAAGTTTGGAAAGCATAAGAAGTTTAAGATCAGTGTGGAAGGTATAAAAATTTTGAATTTCAGGCATGGAGAAATGCTAGATGATAATAAAAGTCCAAGAACAGCTTTAGTAGTCATTAAATATTAGGTTTTCATCAAAGATATTAAAATGTCCCAAAATGGAATTCTTGTGCTGTCAGGATGGCCATGAGTTAGAGGTCAATGTCTACAATGTCCATTGGTAGATGACAGGACAAAGAGGGAACTGGAAAAGATGGGAGGTGTTCTGTTAGAGGACATGGGAATACAGGTTGAAGTGGCAATAGGGATCTAGGAAAATGCATATTGTCTCTGAGATAGTTTTTGAAGTATGGGGTGAAAAGTGGCCTTTATTTAGGCATATGAAATGGAAATAATGTGAGACAGAATGAGTGTAAGTTCTGGAGTTGGAATGTTCTCAGATTGAGTCTTGCCCCTGTCACTCAGCCACGGTGTGACTTTGGGTAATTAGCTCAACCTGTGTGAGATTCATTTCCTTCAGTGTTAAACAGGAAGGAAACTAAAATCTGCCCCCAAAGGATAGTGCTGACGGTTAAATGACAAACTATGTGAGAAGCAACCCACAAGGACCTGCACTGGGGCAGATACACAATACATAAAATTTAATCTTATTACCCAAGGTCACACAGAATAATAAGCAGATGATTTGGAATCAAAGCTCTGATCTATTGACTCCAAACCTCAAATATTACCTTTAGAGCAAGCTGCAAGTCTAAACATAGCCAATCTATTCTTTATCAAATGGTCATTCTCTAAGAATTAACACTCCATTTGCATTGATATTGACTTAGGCTTCCTACCTTCTTTCTGGGAAGATTTCAAATGATTCGGAGTATACTATCCTCTGGAGCAGAAAGCCCCAGGCTTGGATAAAGAGAAAATAGAAGATGAAGTGAAAAATCAGCAGTTGGATCAAGGCCAAACAACTAATAACCTATCTTTAGCAAAGTGTAGTGAATGGGTTCCTAGTCTCCAAGACACCCTTCTCTTTGGAAATGCCACACAGCCAAAGCACAGAGCTTCTCCTAGAATGTCTAGAGCATTCCCCTAGAGATTTGTCTGAGGATATACTCAGAGAGAAGGATGATGTTTCCTGGGATCTTATTTTCCTACTCCATAAAATAAATATAAACCTTTCAATATAGTCTAATTCTTTTTTTTTTCCCAAAGAAACAACTTGTCGAACATACTTCAATAACCAACCATTGCCCAGAATACTTCTTCCCCTGTTGCCAAGAATATTCTCATAAAAATTTTTTTTCTTATAAAACAAAATTTGGGGGGATCCAAATGGAGGCTTTCATTGAATTTTTAAAAATGTTTCTAAAGCTTGCTGATTCTGGGAGGAAATACTACAATGGCAGTACAGCTTAACGTTCTTCCTGAGTTTTGCTTCCAAAATGAAAACATGGATAACTGATAACAGGTCCAGTAATGGGGAAAAAATTCAGCAGGAAGGGAATATCCGTAGCATGTTTTATGCTAGGAGATGCTATAAATGGACTATTGCAGGCTCCAGTCTAGGGAATGAAGGAAGAAGTTAAATCTCATCTCTTTGTAGATTGATTACACTCTCACTCTTTCTCTAATCCTTTAGTAATTACTAAATTAGTAATTTCTAAAGGATGCACTATACAGGCTCCCAGAGAAATCAAAATCTAAAAAGCGTCAATCTCTATTACACTCTCATTCTTTCTCTAATTCTTTCTTTTCATTTTTAAAATGTTTTCTCTATTCCTTTGTGTATGTATGTGTTTATTCTTATAAACAGCAAAGCAGGCTTTGGGGCACAGTATAAAAAAGAGCCACAGAGAAACAGCAAAGAACAACATATTTATTCATTCAACTCTGATTGGTAAGTCCCAAGCTTCACCACATTTTAGAAGAAATTAGTTCATATTTAAATTAATCTCCTAAATTTTGTTGTCTCTTACACTGCAAAGGCTAATTAATGCAAGAAAGTCCAATCTTTCCCCTAAGGTTCCTTTCTTCAAATATTTCCTAGTTCTCTGGAGTTCTCACTCGTGCCCGAGGATCAGTTTTGATCATCCTTTCAGCCCACCAGCAACATATGAGTTCTTTTTCCCAAATCCCTTGAAGCCAATATTGACAAATACAGGCTACATGTTAACCATACAGGAAATTTTCTACTGCTGTGGCCACTGGTGTAGGCGGAATTCAGTACCTCCAGAAATCCATGAAATAGGACTGAAATGTGGCCCTTTAATCATGTGATTCACTCTTTAAAATAAAAAAGGAAAATATTAACACTCAAGTCCCACAGGCAAGGGTGGGCCGGGTGTAGATCTGCAGGACAAAGGGAGTCTATATGGAGTCTGCTCCCTTTCTAAAGGGCGTGTGGCAGGTGGAGCAATGGCTCCTAAAGAGGACCTTGTCCTAATCCCCCAAGACTGTGACTATGTTACTTTACCTGGAATTGAGGATTTTGGAGATGCGTTTATGCTAAGAACCGTGAAATGAGAATTTATTCAATTTGATTTGACCTGTTCACATGAGTCCTTGAAAGTAGAGAACATTTCCCTCTGAGTCGAAGGGAAATGTGATGAAGGAAGATGAGTCAGAGAGATGCAACATTGCTGCCTTTGTAATAAAGAAGTTAGGAGCCAAAAATGTGGGCAGCTATGAAATGCAAGGGAAAGACTCTGCCTTGAGCTTCCAGAGGAAGGCAGCCCTATGACACATTGCTTTTGACACAGTAAGACCCACAACCAACTTCTGACCTACAGAACTGCAAAATAATAAATTTGTATTTTTGTGCACCGCTAAGTTTGTGGTAATTTGTTAGAGCAACAAGAGGAAGTGAATGCAGGGTTATCCTGGTCTAACAATACAATTCTTTTCTTCTGTCATTATCACAGGCGCGTGGCTCAAAACAGTCTGCTGCCTACTGCCGGACTCCAGGCTCACTCATCAGATGTCAAGCACACCCTGGTTTCACACAGTGGGAAAAAGACATTTATTTTCTTCAAAATGTGCTCAGGCAGAAGTGGCCAATGTATGACAGCTCCTTAGTCACTCATCTAATTTACTGACAGGGTGGCTGACTGCTGGAGTAGCCAATTCTTGATTGCAAAATCCACACTACCTTTTAACCTTTGCCTTTAGTGCTGAAAGCAGTCATCACTTCAAATTTTCTTATGTTCAGTGGCCTCTTAACTGTCCTTTCTCAAACTCTTTCTGGAGACAGTTTGGACCACTAGAATACTGCAGGAGTTATACTGGACCAGCTTCAGACACAGCCTTAACTCTCCTGGCTTGTTATACAGCAATCAATAACTGGGCAGGACCATCCACCAGGCACCTCCGTCAGCCACTGCCAATCTAGTGCTCTGGGGCCATATTAGATGTGCCAGCACACCGATTGTGTGCTTCTCCTAGAGGAAGGTCCCGCCTCCACCCAGGGAAGTGGCCCAGCAGTAGCTGGGCACTCAGAGCTGCCCAGGCCCATATGGGTCTTTGCAACCAACCCACCCGCCCCCCGTCAACCACCCCAGATTTCCAGGTAACTCACTATTGTTATTAGGATACTTGCATCTGAATTGGTATCTTCTTACCATACCTCCTCTCCTTCATTCTCTCTTGCCCTTTCTCACCCTCTCTTTGCCTTTCTCCCCTCAGTTCTAACTCGCCATGCAGACAGGGTCCTTCTCCTGTTGGATTGAAATTCTTTTGTCATACATTTCCTTGCAACTACAGTAGGAAAACTCTATATTCAGACCTTCAAGTTCATATCTTGACATAGCAAAGGAAGTTTAGGAAATTAAAAATCCTTCTCTTTTGACAGTCTTAGATCACTATAAATTCAAAAAGATATTTTGACATGTAAAGCGGAGCAATATCCCACACTTCGAATTACTAATATCTTGATTCAATGAATGGAAGAGATGTGAATCGTCAAGGAATTAGTGATACCCAAGGATGGAAATAAATTTATTTAATCTCTAAAATACTTTCCTCATTTCATATTAATTAGGAATAAAAGCTCTTTCATTTGGCAGATTTGCTGACTTTTTACAACATGCATCCTTTACCAGGAATTCTCCTTCTCCATAAAACACACCCCTCTTCTACTTCACTTGTAGATTTCTTCTCATTCTTCACACCTTGGTGTAGGTTCAGGGCCTCAAAGAAACCTTCCAGGACTGCTTTGGGTAAATTTAGTTTCCTCAGTATAATTCCTTATCGCTCCCTCTTTTTTAGGTTCCAAACAATTGTCACAGTTTATAATTGTGCATGTGCATATGTGTATGTGTGTGTGTGAGAGAGAGAGAGAGAAAGAGAGAGAAATTTCTAAGTTAATGTCTATCTCACTACTATATGTACGCATCCTAAAGGCAAATACTATGCTATTAGTTCACTATTAGAAATTTGGTGTCTAGCTCTATTTCCTGGCACCACGTTGGCACTAAATAAATCATTGTCTAATTAATAGGCAAAATGCCTAATTATACAAAGGATTATCCATTCTAAATCTCCATTTAGGACTGTACAGTAAGATTGGGAATGTAAAACACAGTGGTTATTAAAGGTAAACAAGGTTACATTTTTTCAGATAACAGAAAAGTTCTAGAAACTTCTCTTTGGAAATAGTAAAATGTATCTATCTACTTTTGATAGTTTATATTCATCTAGCATACTGAAGTACAAATATTTAAAGGGCTGGACTCTTTTCCAGCTCCATGAATCTTTAGTTCATAAAGTTATCTTTTCTTCATCATAGCATTCTTTATTTATACAAACAAGATTTTAAATCATATTTACACTTACAGTAAGCCCATTATGTTTGTAATTGTGCTTTTAATATCTATGTGTAGGCAGTAAGTTCATACACACATATTTCTATAAACATATCTGAATGTATGGCATTCACATTCTCTGCCACTACTGGAGTTCCTACTATTACCTTCTCACTCTTTCTCTAATTCTTTCTTCTTTCCTTTCTCTTTCTATCATTTCTTCTTCTTGAATCATTGGTCAGCTGCAATTTAGAAGCTAGGGTGGAGGACAGACTGACAGATTAAAAATTTTACATTTCCCCTAAAGAAATGAAAATTCCAGTTGTGTAATATAGTTTGTCACTTTTCAATGTATAATTAGCTAATCTATGAAGATAAGAAATAAAAATTCACCTACTTCTTCTTTTGACCCTCTTCATCAATAATAGGCCCTCAATGCTAAAAAAAAAAAAAAAGAGAGAATTAAAGACCAGGATTACCATCATATTACATTAGCAACATATACTGGGTGTTCTAGTGTCACTTCTTAGAGGTAATAGAAGACACTCATCGTGACTGAAGTGTCAGCGCACTGGATTCCACTGCTCACTCCACTGGGTAATTCCTGGGTTCTCCAAATTACACCACCTTAAGCAGGATATCGACATAGATGTGTCTTTGAATGTTCATTTATTCATCCCAGCACACTTCTACATTTGATTTGATTTGACCTATGATCATAAAACAGATACAGCAACGTCAAAGACTAAGTGGAAAAGTGTGAGTGGTGAGGAAGAATTATGTTTAAAATCTCTGGAAAAGAGCACAATAATGCTTGTTTTCATTTTTGCCATTTCTCCTTACTCTTCATAACAACCTGGTGAAAAGGTACCACTATCTCCAGCATTCAAGGATGAAACTGACATCCACAGAGGTGTAGAAACTAGCCCAAAGTTGCCCACTAGTAATGGCACAAACAGAATTTCAACCCAGATTCTCTTAACACGTTTCCATAACTCTTTCCATCCCTTCTCTTCTCTTGACCTATTTCTACCCAAAGGTGGGATTACCATCCATTTAGACAAGCATCTGGTCAAGACTACAGCTTTCTCATTAAAAAATAAACCACTGTTAAACCTATATCGTGGCAAATAGAACAGGCCTCGGTCAGTTTGTAGAACTTCGGCGTTACAGATACCTGCCAGAGACTGCAACCTGGAACGCTTTGAAGGCCAAACTTATTAGAATGCAGACCAGGAAAAGCACTATTTACAGAGTAATTTCTAAAGGATGCACTATACAGGCTCCCAGGGAAATCAAAATTTAAAAAGCATCATTTTTATCCCAACATTAAAAGACAATATAAAAAGGAACTTTATGGAATTCATGTTTAATCTAGTATCTGAATGCGCTCAAGAACAGTGATTTCTTTATTAAGGCCCAGGAGAGAAATTTCTTGTTTAGTCCAGAATCAGGTAAAAAATGGAGCCCCTTCTGAATCAGGAAGCACTGCTCCTTCTGAATACTGCTTACCTTTTCATTTTTTTGGAGACTCTAAATCTTGTTATTTCCATACTTTCTTTGGCCTATAAAGAAGTTTTGCATCAAATTTGCAGGCATAGTGAAGGATCATATTGTATAGTTGGCCGTGTCATGATTTTTAACCTTAGTTTTCTTATCATGCAATTCATTCTGACTATTTCATTTATTTATCTCATTATTTTGAGTGTATGCATTTTTATAATCCTCAAAAGTTTTCTGGAACTTGATGGTTAGTACATTTTTTCAAATGAGAGGAATTTTTGCTTCTGTAAAGGCCATTAATAATCAAAGCTTTGGATATTTCTTGCTTAATATCAAGTTAAAGTTGGATAATTCTAAAATTATCCAATTATTCTTAAGTGATCCTTAGGTGATTCACTGACCCATCTGAGCTTTGAGAGGAGGTCTAGGGAAAACCCTCAAAATAAAGATTGCTGGAAAGAACCTAAATATCAGATATCATATAGGTTGTGGCTAAAATAAGATTGATGTAACTTAGATTCCAGAAGTGTGGGTAAAAGTGTTGAAGATTTACTGTGAATGTGGGCTGACAGAAACAGACTTTTCAAGCTGGTTAAATCTGGGCTAACTCCCAGATCCCTTCTGACCGCCTGCATAACTGTAACTTACCCCATCCTTGTATTTCAGTTTCCAATATCATGAACCTTGCTCAGTTACTTAGAGGATTAAATGAGACAATGGGCATAAAGCATTCAGCACAGTACCTGGCTTAAAGTCAACAGATGGATACCATTATTGCTATTGGTATTAGCATTATTATCTCAAAACAACAAATATTAGCCATTGCTAATCGCTATTACCATCATTATTATATTATTATAATTATTACTGTTGTTACTACTAATATTATCTCAGGACAAAAGAGTGGCCCACAGGACCAGAAGGCAGCAATGAACCTACTCTCACACTTGCACAAGACCTTGATCCAAACTCCAAAGTTTCACATCAATACTTAAAGGAGTAGAAGATTTTGAGGACAGGAGTTACCAAATATCTAACTCTATCACATAGTATAACTTTAAGTCACCTCTGTAACATGTGCATTTAAATGCATCCTTATAAACCCATCAGGATCAACTAACTTCAAAGTGACCACTCTCCCCCCCAGATAACTAAACGATTTAAACTTGTTGGATAGAGTTATTTAGTTTATCCATCTGGTTGTCAAAGAAATTGTGCCAAAAAATGATTTTAGCTTTGGCACACATCATACTTAAATATCCTTCCTAATCATTAGCCATCAATAATTAAACTGCTTGTGGAGACTCTTAAAGGAACATGGATGAAGAACATTGTGTCTGTTTGTCTAGTTATCCTATTTATCCACTTATTTACTTAGGCCCTCCATTTATAAATAGATTTTTTTCATTTCAATGCAAAAATAAATGAGATATTAAGAGCCGAATTTTCAATTTAGGAAGATATGTTCTCTAAGAAGTAAGAGTTCCAAAATATTGCAGTCAGCTATGCCACATGTGAAAATAACCTGACACTTCTGCTCAAGACAAATGTCATTTCCTGAATTAATACAGCTAATGTTCAATGAAAGAAATTAATCTCAACCAATGTGACACATCTATTTTTATCCTTATGATTTTTAGATTTAATTGATGATTTCATTCACCTCAACTACTGTTTCTTACTGATTTGTTCACTTCTGAATGGCCAGTGTATAGAACAGATCTGATATGTTGTAGTCACTATTTTTGTCAGTTGAATGAATAATATTAACATCATATTGATAATGATAAAGAGAAGTAGAATAAGATAATAACATACCACTTTTGGAAAGCAATAAATATTCCTTATAATCACAGTTTTAAATGAAAATACTTTTTAAATAGTATATGATGAGCATACCTTCTGCAGACTGTTAAATAAACAACTAAAATTAAATGTGACACTGTCTCACTCACTAATACCTTTTCCTATATTCTGAAAAATCTAAGTGCTAATGAAATGTCATTGTCGGAATATGAGTGTTTCTAGAATTACAGGCATTAATGGATTTTTGATACATCTAGAACAAATCTTTACCTAATTACAAACCTGAAATATTCCCTTCTAGGCCTTCCAAATGATAAACTGCCTATAAATTATTTTTCTTATTTAATCAGGTTTAAAATCATGATCAGCCAGATGCTTGATTTTGAATCCCTATCTTCCTATCCTTCTAACAATTTAGTAAATTTCTGGATGGTTTTTAAATAATTAGATAGATTTAAGTAATTTTAATGATTTGTGTTCATTTTGAGAGCATTTTCTAGCTTATGACTTTAAAATACTGTTTTATAGATCTTTTTAAAAGACTTGCTATTAACTAAGCTGAAATATTCTCAACACACTTCATTATGTACAAAAGCTCCAAAAGTGTTTTGAATATAAATGACTTGCTAAGATTCAGTAATATATTATCTTATATTTACATAATTCTTTAATAGATTTACATATAACTATCAAATAATTGTTCTGGTTATGCTTAGAATTTAACATTTTACTTGTCTTTCAGATAATACAAAATAATTTCCATGGCATTTCTCTAACTATCTTATCTGATTATTCGCACGCATGCTTGACATTTGATGAATATTAATCATCCTTTGAAAGAGCAAAAATAGATTCTTTTTCATTCTAGATTTTAATGACTTCTGGATAATTGTTGAAAATTATGATATTTTCTCAAATTTACCAGGCAAGAAGGTATTCAATCTTTCCCCACCAATCGAGATGCTAACTATACCACCATCAGCAATTCTGACTAATGTATCATCGCTTTGACAGACATTTCATATAAATTCTGATTTAAAAAGTAGATGGCTGCCATGATTGGCTAAGACCAGTCCAACTTGTTTCTTTAATACAGAATATGATGGGTTTTCCTGGCTTTCTGAAATACCAACAAACACCCATGAAATAAATCCAGGCATCCCAGGTTGAGAATATATGCCAACATGGCAAAAAAGAAGATGACCTGGAGAGCTCACTCCATGTTTTACATGAGGATCATAAATCTCTACTTGATAAACTTGGCCTTCCATGAGAAATAGCTCAGAAGAGGCTTCTGAGGCTTAATTCATGTCTGAACCTATGGGATTCCAAAGCACCAAATGCCATCAGGTGACTTTCGTTTCTTTATTTATCATTGCAGATTTTTGTGATTCGCACACCTGTTCTGCTTCTGACAGATATTACTCTAGCAACAAATTGGTTTTCAGAATTTAAGTATCTGCCTAATCAAGCTCAATTTACTAGGAAAAAAAATCAACAGAGATTTTGTGGAAAAATTACATAGAAAAAAATTTAATTCTAAAAGTTAAATACAGCATCAAGCTTTTTTTTTAAAAAACCTCTGAGGAAATGATCCTTTCAACTTAAAAGTAATCTAGCATTCCTGTGATGTTGGCTGGTAACAGGGTAATTATGGGACTTCTTTTGAAATAGAAAAGAGCTCAAAAGGCAAAATTGCTTACCATAGTCTTTAATTAATATTTAAGTAAACTTTGTCATATTTCATTAAATACTCAAAATTATTTAATAAATAATTCCCCCTTTACAATTGACAAAGATTAATTTCCAAGAATTCCTCAGATTGGTTGGGTGTTTCTAATAACATAACTCACCTTTGTTTTCAGAAAATTCTCAATTTGGCCCAGTGTTTTACGGAAGCCTCTCTTTCCATACCCATTTTCTTTGTTATTTATGAAGTTAGTCTCTAGAAATCACCTCTTATGACTCTTTTTATATTTTCAGGCTAATAATTGGACACAGTGTTGATAATAAGAGATATTCTGGTAAAGGAATGTAATTATTTCTTCCACTACATACACCTTCTGCCTTAAGCCCCTGAATGGTGAAAGCTTCCACTGCCCAAGTAACGTGCTCATGTTCAGTTGTTGTATCTGCCTTGATAGTCTGGTACTACATACATGCTGACGCAATCCAGGTGAAGTGTTCTGCGCTGGTGGCATGAAAAGTTGCCTTATTTTATTAGTGACTCAAATGGAACTTAATTATTTTACAAGAAAATAAAGTCCCCCACCCCAAACTCATGTCTTGATGACTATGGTATTTTAATGACCTTTGTTACTGCTCACTCTCACTGCCCTTGTAGAATGCTAGCATGCCAGCAGCAAACCAAAGGAAGACTGTGACATGAGATGATGATTTTTAGCATACACCAATTAGACCAACAGCATTTAGAAAGGAATTCAAAGAGTATTTTTGGACGATGTTGAAAATCAAATCACGATCAGGAGTGCTGTGATTTTCTGCGTCACCTGTCTGCTTGCTCTCTCATTTAAATGACCTGTGCTTCCTTTATAATGTCAAAGCTGGAAAGGTTTCAAATAGAGATGACATTCAACAGGAAGGAAGGCATAAACAAAACCCAAATGGGTACTTGACATCCTTAATGTCCACGCACATGGGTCAAAGTTCACTGGATTATTTAATCCAGCCATGTAAATTAGTTTACATTGATTTATGAAATAAATCAGACTGTCTGAAGAAAATTACACAGTGACTCTAAAAAAATTTCCTTCATTCTTTTAATCTCTTTTTCATATATTCAAAGAATGCTTTACATGCTTATGTGGGGGTGGACCAAACACAAAATTTTAACCCTCCTCCTAAAACAATTTCTACTACATGCAACAAGAGCTAAAAAGGTATTATGTCAGAGCTAATTGGTTTATGGGAAAATATGGATAGGATACATGGGAAATGAAATTCTATGCTGTCAGCAAATGCCAAGAGGAAAGGACTGCCCATCATACTGATATAAGAAGATACTGAGAAGTTTCTCAGTTGGAACTAAATTAGGTGTCCAGATTAAGGAAAAAAATAATCTTACCATATTTAGTTCCTTGAACCAGAATTTCAGGGAGACATTAATATACAGCAGGATTCAGAAGTGTATCAACATAGGTTTCAAGTGTTTTTGAAGTGCAAATACTGGAAAGAGGGATTAGATTTACTTTAGATTTCTCAAAAACACAGAATCAAAACATATTACAATTGAACACAACTATGTTCAATAAAAGAAGTTTCTAATGATTAGAACTCAATCCAAATGGAAGGTCTGCCTTAAAAAAATCAGCTGCCAAATCAAAAAGTACTCTTGCCAGGCTGAATTGTCAAGGATATTCCTAAGGGTAGGCTGTAGTAGGTGGAAATTTGACCTGAGGACTTCTATGGTTTCCTCTAATTTTTAAGTTTTTACTGTCTACATTTCCTTCAATCCTCAAGATCAGTTAGGCCCCAAGACACAATTCAAATGTCCCATTTTTTATGGAAACTTCTATCTTTATCATATAGTATGTCACTCAGTCTCAACACTCTCTTAAAACTGCATTCAAGTTTGTTATTAAATACAAATTATTGTAATTATTTCTATCATTTTAGATCTCACACAGATCTTAACCTTCTCTGAGGACAGAGCTCAACCACCACCTAGTTACCTCATTGATGCTAGATGCTCAATAGAATTTATTAAAGGAAAATTTGGGAGAGGAGAAAAGGACTGTCACTCTATTTTTTCTTCTCAATCTCCTATTCTATAGCAAATTCATTCTCTGTCTAAATAAAATAAATTCATGCATTTAAAGCACAATATTCATTGATAATAGAGGGTACTAAAAAACCTTTAAAATTGAGCCACAGGTATAACTTACCTACTGTCACAAACAAGATGTGGGGAGCCTACCAGAGATGAAATCCTTTTCTCAAAGACATGTGTGAAGACAAGAGAAACAAGCTAAAATCATCCATTAAATTACATACCTGGAAAATGTTTGTATCTAAGATTCCCTAATTCTGGGTTTATTGTTAAGTTGCTTTTTTGGCATATTTTTAAACCCTAGTGTATGCATTTACAAGTTAACTTATTGCTAATTTTAACACATATTATAGATTCGAAGGTTTAAAAAAAAACAACCTCAAATTCCTACAGTCAGGAAACTCACAACTCACTTTAGTAAACTTCTAAATGTAATTCCATTACTGATAGTTGTTCAGAAAGAATTCAGTTCACAGATGCATGACCATTATGAAACCCATATGACTATAGATCTAAGCTGTCCAAAACTAATGTTTATTTAAGATATCAAGTGATAAAGTCTATGTTTCTGAGCTTGAGACTAGGGATGTATACTACTAGAAATCAATAGCCCTTTGGATTTATCTGGGAACCTACATGATCCTGGACTCATTATGTGACTATAATGATAAAAATGGTGAAGTGATTATGTCTCCTGAGGATAATGACTGCATTTGTCATAACTAAAATACACTGCACTTGTAAGTCTATGCATTTAGCATTTTCAGTTTATTATTTTGCCTCATTTCTAGAGATCAAAAAGAAGGTTTAGAAGTAAATAACTGATATCAAGGTTTATAACTCATACACAGAAATACTTGAAAGGTATTGTGGTAGCTCGTTTTAGATGCTGCACTCAGTCCCATACAAGCGAAATGAATCTCCTGGACTCTAGGACTAGACAGGTTCAAGTGAGTTTGCTTTCTCGTTCCTCCCAGCAGCTAGGTGATCAAAGTGAAAAATAACTCAAAAAATATCATCCTACCCAGAACATAGCAATGGGCTCTGTAATTATAATTAAACACCTGGCCAGAGCCAAATCCCACACCATCTGCCTTACTCTCCAACCTCCCCTCACACTCACTTCCTTTCGTTCACTGTCAATCCTTCCATTCTGGATCAGTCATTCCTGAATCAAGGACTTTGCACCAACTCTTCCCTTTGTCTACAATGCTTTTCCCCAGAATTTCTATCTTATAATCCAAAATACCAACTCAGACTACACTCACTCGCCCATTATCTCTGTTTTATTTTCTCCATAATATTTAGTACTGATGGAAATTATCTTCAATATTGATTAATTTGATTTCTGGTTTAATATCAGCACCCCTCTCCCTAGTAGAATATAAGCTCTGAGGGCAGGGACACTTCTCTATTTTGTCCATCAGTGTGTCCCCAGTGTCCTGAATAGTACCCAGCACATAGTAGAAACTAATGAAATGTGTTGAATAAATGAATGAATCAGTGAATGAAGAAGAGTGAGTGTATAAAGCCAAAATATTCAGTGGCCCAGCCTTAATTGGCACAGAGGTATTAAGAGGAAAAGTCATTGTCCATATATAGTTCCTGTGAAGAAAAACATTAGTTACTTTAAAATGAAATATGATAATTAACAAAAGGACAAATGGTGGTCAATTGGGAAACATGGGCAAAGACTTTGAATTATCTTCTTGAAAGTTATAGTAACTCATTTGTAATGCTGGGATCAGTACAATAATGACAGGGTGGGTCACCTGGACTACAGGATTAGGTTGGCTTGAGTGTATTACACCTTCACACAAAGACTGTCAGACCCTCCCAGAACAGCGGGTTTTCTCTCTGCACGTGGTTTTCTGGGACAAGGTGGTAGAGTACCATGGTTAGGTGTGCAGACACAAGAGTCAGTGGTCTTGGGCTTTTCCCTACTCCTCTGCTCAATAGAAAAGTGACCTTGTGCGAATGACTTTGCCTCCTCAAATTTCTTCTCTTCTGCAATCATATGGTACTTACATCATGTGGTAAGTGAAATTATATATGTGAAGTGCTTAGGACATTTTTGGCACATAATAAGCACGCTAAAGGTGCTATCTTCATTAAAATACATAGAATAATATTATGTTTTACATAGGAGCCCTAAACAAAGAGTCTCTGAAAGAACATTTGAATATAGATTTTAGATTGTATATGAGGATTTTACTACAACTCAGGAAAAAATGTGCCGATTCCATTATTTCACTCGGAAACACTGTCATTAGGTTTGCATTTTCCAACGAGGAATGATGAGGATGTGGCTCATCCCCCACTTTAGGGTCAAAGCAAGGGTCATAGAATGACAAGTGTCCAGCAGCAGCTCTGGGTGGAATTGCTTTGTCTAACTGTCTGTGAGCTAAATAGATACAGAAGTAGCTTTTAAGAATTATGCTTTCGAAACCAATTCACAAATGTTTGGTTAATGATTACCAGCGGAGATGATGCACAACAAAATGCCCTCAGGGAGCTCTGGTAATTTTTCAGTGCATGCTCAATAGTTGACAGGGAAAGCACTAGAGAAAATGTCACATGAGTACTAAGTGGCAGTCAGTAGAAATCCAGGACTTAAGGGGGAAAAAACTCACAAATAAATATATATCAAAATGAGGTAAGAAATTCAACAAGTATAAGAAGCTGTGCATCTTCCTCTAATAACGACATTTACGTTACAGGAGAGTCATTTCACCTCCAAAACCCTGGGATTCCCCTAACCAACATTGTAAGTCTTAGAATATTATTGAAAAGACATCATTAGATATAAAGATTCAAAAATGGGAAGATAGTAATGACTACAATTTTGTTTCTACACTAAAATTTGTAATGCATAAAAGTGACTCTTTATTTGATATTTTAATATCTTTTAATACATATTTTTTAAAAAACTGGAAATTACAGCAGAATGTTAACAAAAGGGGGTCTGGGTATAACATTACAAATGAGTTTGTTTTCTACTTTGCAGTATTTTGTTTATTCCAAAATTTCCATAGTGAAAGCATATGATTTTTATAATGAGAAAAATAGCAAACATTTTGATATCTTACACCAATCAACCTCATTAGCCACATAAAGCAATGTTTATTCAGTAAATTTTTAAAATGCAGGTGTTTTCTGTTGCTAGGTACTGTTCTCTCATAATGGTTATTCTTCTCTGTGACAGTCACACCTGGATCACAAACCCCAGAGAAATAAATGCAAGGACTAGTTTATCTGGAATTTGTCCTAAGTCACTCATTCATTGACATGTTTTTGGTTTACCTTGCCTAGGGACTCTTCTAAAGCGCTAAGTCAAAAGTAAAGAGATAAAGCAAAAAAGACTAGTTCTCAAAGAGTTCTTACCCTGGGACAAGGAGAAGAGAACATCAAGGTAAACAATTACAAAACAGCAAAGTGAAGACAGAGGCACATACAGAGCCTAGAATTCAGTTGGGACGAGAAAGTGGAGTAGAATAAAGGAATGAGTAAAGGAATTTCAGAGTTTCCTAGCAATTCTTCTGGTGGACTAGATGAGGCCAGTCATGATAGGAATTAGAAATCCTGTGTTCCATAAAGAGACAAGTAAGAAGCAATCATTTTCTTTTCTCAGGTAAGTATGCTATTGTTTTCCTTAAAACTAAAATCGGTTAATCTAGATAAGTGGTTGAAGAAAGGAAAATAATTAAAAAGGGAAAGATATCATGCTGGTAGACAATGCAAAAAAAATCAGTTGGTAATAATGACAAGAACTATGGAACAATGAGGAACAGCTCATTCAATTACATGTCATGAAAGCATAATTAGAAAAAAATATGAGAAAAAGAGAATAAGGAGTAGTCATTGAATGGATAAGCTCAAACAAATGGAAATGATACAATCAGAAGAAGAGAAATAGTCAAAATGATCTATGGAAGCCATTAGAAAAGCAACATGGGAATGATAACAATGGGTGGGACAGTTCAGAGGGGCAAATTGAATGAGGTAATGATTATCTTTGGCAGGATCAGCTGGAACACAAAGCAGGTACCAAAAAAAAAAACTGATGACATGAATGGAAATGAAAGAAGGAAAATTAAAAAAAGGAAGAGCAGGATATGGCTTAATGCAAATGAGGTAAATAAAAAAGTAGAGAGAGATGCCCAAAGAGGTGAAAAGCTTTCTTGTGACAGAGGACAGAGCGTTTAACTCTCAAGAGAGCTCTGATGTTTGACAGATGGAAATGACAGTAGATAAAAAAACTTTGCAGATGTGGAAACTGCAAAAAAAAAAAAAAAATTTAGAATTTTTTTTTTTAGGGTGTCCAAACTGATGACTACAAACGTAATTTGCTAAAGAAAAACAACAAGAGGATGGTGCGACAGTGGCTCAGCAGGCAGTTCTCACCTGCCATGCCCAAGACCTGGGTTTGATTCCCGGTGCCTGCCCATGCAAAAAAAAAAAAGAATGAGTTAAGGTTTAAATGTGAGGAGGCATTTAGAGATAGCGATTTCAAGTCCTCTCTGTTGCCTAGTTTCTCATATATAAAAACGGTAATAATAATAATCAAAATAGTGCTTAGGTCAAAGGTTGTGTCAAATGACAACCAAAAAAAAGTCTACTTTAAAGGATTGTTAATCAGTATAAAAGCTTTAGAACCATGACTAATACACAGTGAAAACTAAATGTTAGTGCTTTTTATTATTACTGTTGTTATGATTCTTGCCTAAGGATTAACTGCAGAGCCCAAGGAGTTAGACAAACCCACGCTCTTGAATTAAACAAATTGACCACTCTAAGCTTTATTATACTCATCTACTAAAAGGAATGATGCGAACTTCCACCTGGTGTCTTGTGAGAGTTAAATGTAAATGTGTATGTGTAGTGTGATAATTTTGAAACCTGCCTGCCCCTCCCCCTTCAAGTTTGGGGTCAAAGGATACCATGAGAATAGGTGTAATTCCTGCAGGGTGGCAAAGGGAGTGCCGTGCAAATCCAGTATTGTGGCTCTTGCGTTGCAAGCTGAGCTCGTTATGATGTTATTCTAAAAAGGATTAAAGACAAGTCCACACTGATACGAGAACTACTTTCCCTTCATATGAAAGTAAACTATGTTGGTCTTGAGCAAAGATGATACAGGATTTGGTGCTGTATACCAGCATCCTAGAGACTGGTTAAGAAAATCAGCTTGGCTCTCGTCGTGGGTAGTCTAAGCCAGAACTGGACACCCAGGAATGCCAGAGAGCCTGTCTGTTACCAAGCTTGTTATGATCAAGGGAAGGAAAACCTCTTTAGGTGCCCCTAAGGTGCCACTGAAGTTTGCATGACACTAGGATGGCCGAAGGCACTAAATCTTCTCTTCCTTTGGTGAGGAACAGCATTTCTAAGGAAGCAGGTAAGGACACCAGACTGAGTAATTTTGAGAGAGGGACACATGTTGCAAAATGAACTTGGGAGAGAGCTACAGTAGAGACAAAAGAAGCATGCACTTAGGACCCCTAATTTGGAATGATTTCTTGACCACGATCATATCAGAATGAAACTTCAGCAATTTAAAAAGTGACTGAGAAATGCATACCAGGTTATGAAACCTTAGACTAATGTACAGAAACCTTAGACTATGGGATAAGGCTAGAGAATTTATCAAATGCTTTGGCAAAGGGGCTTAGGATAGGGATGAGAGGAGGCATTTATAGATAGACATTACTAGATAAATTCCACACCAGACCAGCCTCCTGCTAATGTAGCAGCTTTGGAAAGGGTAAGAGAGAAATGTGGGCATTAAAGCTTGTTAAGACAACAACAGGATAACGCTACCAAATCAGTCTCGTCCCATGCTCATGCTTTGGTAGAAGTGACTGAAAAAATTGTTGCGCCAAAGAAATGGCAGCTCTAGAGTTCTCTGGGATGGGAGCGCTCTAGTGCCCTAGTGGATAGCTGTCATGGTTAGGGACATGTGTCAACTCGGCCAAGTTGTGGTATCTGTTTTTCTGGTTGGGCAAGTGCTGGCCTGTCTGTTGCAATGAGGACATTTCATAGGATTAGGTCATGATCACCTCAGCTGCATCCACAGCTGATTCCATTTGTAATCAGCCAAAGGGGAGTGTCTTCTGCAATTAGTGATGCTAAATCTAATCATGGGAAACCATTTAAGGAGGACTCAGAGGAGACAGGCCCCATTCCTTCTTCGGCTGGTGAGCCTCTCCTGTGGAGTTCATCCAGACCATCCATCGGAGTCGTCGACTTCACAGCCTGCCCTGTGGATTTTGGACTCTGTGTTCCTGTGGTCACGTGAGACACTTTCATAAATTTTATATTTGCAAGTGTTCCCTGTTGGTTCTGTTTCTCTAGAGAACCCTAACTAATATAATAGCATAGGCATCTACAGGGAAGCTTCATGCTACTTGGCAAACACTCCCTAATGTTGAGATATGCACAGTATGCAAGATGAGAACCAGATCTGAGGGGAGGAAGGCAACGGAACCAGACTGCCTCTTAAAACTGGAAGCCACACCTGTTAGGGAATTCACAAACACCTGTTAGGTGGCTATCACCCAGACCTCACCTACCCCCACCTCCTTCTCTGGGAACATTCACTAAGTGGCCATCCTCTTTTCTGCCCAGACACTGGTGACAAGCAGCCCTAGAAGCTTATTAGAACAGAATTCTCAATGGCAGGGGCTCCTCCTCCGGAGATTAGTATAAACCACACTCAAACGGCATAGACTGATCTCTCTTCTCTAGCACAAAGTGGGCCAGGTGTACAGAGCCGCCATCTGTCTACCCCAACTCAGAGCAGTCTCAGCCACCCCAAGAGACTAACCATAATGGGACCACTTCCCATGCTCTTTTGGACTCTTTGTGCTGTGTAAGTGGCAAAGAGATTATTTACCCTTTCTGGACTCTTTATTCTGTACAAGTAATACAGGGATCATTTGCTGAATGTTTCTCTTGTGTCCTGAACCTGTGTTTCCACAGCATACCATTGTAGCAACTCATGCTACAACACCTTCCAGTACCTGTAGGGTCTCTGAGGAAGTGGCATGTAAAGATATTGAAGAGGAAGTCTAAATGGACATTTTTTATTTTTGCAGTACCTACTCAGGATATAGGAACACTCTTCAACCCAATAATTACACTTCCAAATACCTATTATAGATAAATATACATTCACAGAAGCTCATGTGAGGGCTTTCACCAGGCATTGTTGTCATAGTGAAGCAAGGAAATGATTTACACTTTAATAGGAAAATAGAGAAGCTAAGAATACTAAAAATGTGGAATATTTAGCAATGTCAAAAAATGTACTAAATAAAAAATCTCTAATATTTATACAACAGCAAAAACTGCAACCGCGAAAATCAGGTTTATGAAGAATAACTAATGATTTGAAAAATATAGACCTATACCTATGTATCTAGGTATATAGATATACATATATATATAGGTCTATATTTTTATATACATATATATATATATATATGTATATCTCCAAAAGAATCAAGAACCAAGATCATATAATACAGAGTAATCTCAGCAATGTAAAAGCAAAGAAATAAAACCCAAAACACAACTTATATTGACAATGTTGCTTATATTGCTTCTAAGTAATAATGAGGGGCTGATTGATTTTTCTGCTCATTTACTCTGCTGAACCCCTGCTCCGTGCAGATGTAAGCTTCTTGGTTGTTGATGAGGGCAGGGAAGCAGTCTTCACGGCGCATCGCCAGGGCAGCTCAGCATGCAGACAACCGTGCCAGGCATCAGAAGAGTGAACACCTGCAGTGATCCTGTTTGTGGTTCTTCTACATAAATTGCAGAAGTCAAAACGATGCTTTCTTTTAGAGTCAGAAGGGAAAGCATTATGTAACCGGTATCCAGAAGTTCCTTAGCAATTTTTAAATACCCCTCTTGAACTAGCTCTTGGTTTGCGTCACAAACCCTTCCCAAATTCTTCCCCAAACCCGTTCCCCATGCTGGAGTTAATGAGACTTTATTTGTGGCTACACCTTTAATTGATGCCTGCATTTTGTAAAAATTAATCAATATTTCATTAGCATAGAGAATATTGCTTTACCCAGCAAAGGGGAGTGGGGCATTTGGAGTTCACCCATGGTTGGCAATTACTCCTAAGGATCAAAATGCCAATTTTTGAATAGTTAAGCCTGTTTTTCTCTCCTTGCTTTATCTCTCCACAAAGTCTGCAGCAACACCTTTGGAGTTTCTCCTAAATTTTCCAACTTACCTATTTTTTCGCTAACTTTTGTTGGCTTTCCCATCTCTAATAATTCCTTCTGATTAAATCCCCCATCTTTTATTCAAAGAACATGCTTTACTTGAATAATCAAGAAAAGAAGAACAAATCATCGAGAAAATAATAAAAAAATAAAAATTTAAATAAATGCTTTGAGATGTTTGGTTTTTCTCAAAATTAGAAATAAACACATTTTCATATATACATACAATAAAAGTCTTTTGCACAAATGTGTTGATTTGGTGAGGAAAGCTTTTCTCATTTTGAGTTATTTCACTTAACCTGTCTAGTGAATATATTTAGAAACAATCTTTCAGTGATGACTTTTTCCATAATTTCCATAAAGCTATTAATTATGGATAAGGAGACTTATTTTTTTCAAAGCTGTTAGAAACTGCTCGCCTCATACAAAGATGATACCAGTTTACAGAAATCATTGGTCTCTACAAAATGGTCGCAGCTTCTCCCTGTGCCCATTCCAGTACTTTCTAATAGGCTGGAATGTCATTTAGTGTTAAGCTAAGTACACGATTTCTGAATCAGAAGAAATTTTTTAGTTTTCTTCTTACTATTTCCACAGTATTTTAGAAAACAACTGTTATGTGTCTTTCTCCTGCCCCAAGATTCTTCTCACAATCATAACCTGTTCCAGAAAGCTTTCTTAGCATCTCATTTTCCACAAGACGACTCTCAGGAGGAGGAAGAATTTTCCCTGTGGGACAGTCTCAGAGACAAACTTATCATTTCTATTCACAAACTCTAGAAAAACTACGATGAAATGTGCAACTGAATTTCAGTCAGTCTCTCTCCTTTCTTTCTGCCGGCATGGCCAAGATGTCTGCTACGTTATCTCTAAAACAATACACAATTTATAGTGCGTTGTTTTATATTGTGTCTTCAAATGACACTGAACTGAATGCAGGCTTGTGGTGATGTTGCTACTTTCTCTTCATTTCCTAAATGTTCTGTGACCCCAGATCCTATAAAAGATTTTAGATTTATACCACTGCACTAAATGGTTCTTCTCTTCTCAGATTTTTATATAGATTATATGTCCATTCAGGGATAAACTCACTGCACTGTGGCGAATACCAATAACACTTCTTGTTTCTCAGTATGTTTAGGGACATGCTAAATGAAGTTCTATAGAACAACTATCATGTATAGCTCATTAGGTTAGAGTTTAAAAGCTAATTACAGATTCATCTATGTTTATGCTTAGTTACTGAACCATAGAAACACCTAAATAAGCAATTTGTAGTTATCCAATGTGAAAGAGTTATCCTATTAACACTCAACTCAAAACATAGGTAAAAGTCCTTCTGAAAATCAAAGATAAACTAGAAACAAATATTCCCCTTAACAGCTTATGGAGCCCAATACATTTAAGCTAACAAATGCAAGTTGTTCTATACTAACTTTCCTGGTTTCCTAGTCACCAGAAAATTCTACATCAAATTAAGAAAGTTACTGTTAACAATTTACATACCATCTATTTTCATTTCCAATAACCCTTCCCTTTAACTGTTTTTTTATGTCTTCAATCTTCATATTGAAATATAAATGTTTTCTATCTTTCAAAAATTTTAACTTAAGGTAATTAAGAATTCTATTTTTCTACCTCCAAGTCTTTTTTTGAGAGTTACCTGCACTGGGAAGTATTCCTAAGACAGTATTGTTATTTACAATATTTTTATTTGTGGTTTTACTTGCGTGGCTTTTCTGAAGTTTTTGCTTAGTGTATTGTGGTGTAAATACAAACCTCCTTCCCCAGTCATTATTCATAGGTAAGTAAACTCTGAGTGGGCAGAATTATATCATTTTAAATTAGTGGTTGCACCATACCCCACTCAAGGCCCTGCCTTCAAATGCTCAATCAGTATCTCTTAAACACATAGCTCTTTGCCCTATGATCAGAAGAACTATTTGAAGTAAAACTGTCTTTAGCCAATCACTATGAATATAAAGAAAAGGAAACAATGCAGTGAGACTAGGAGCTGATTATCTAGATTAATGTCTCAGTTTTGCCATTTGCCGATGCCACCACCAATAACCCATCATCTTCAGCACTCTCTGAACCACTCTGAACTTCAGTGATTCATTTTTACTGTATTTTATAAAAGCACTTATATCTTTATCAGATCAGAAATTAAAAATAAAAATAGATCCTACATTAGCATTTGAGAAGCACGATACCACCTACTCCATCATCAGGTACTTCCAGTGACCACATTGTCTTCAGTCTACCCACCAGCCTCCAGGGCTGAAAAATCAGTGCCTGCAAGTATAGTAAACCTGGGGAAAAGTTTGTGAGGAGACCCGCAGCCCCTCTTAACTGCAGAATCACACTGTAGCTTCTCAGTTGTCTAAAGAAGGGGATACGATTGAGGACAGAATATTTCTGTCCAGATCCTCTTCAAATTGGTCATGGGTAGCTACTTCCTATTTTACCTCATCCTGAGTATCAAATAGGCAGTAAAATGAGCACAAGTCAATAAAATTAAACGCAGTAGGAAATATACTCACACTATGATGTAGGTGTGCAAAGAGGATATATCTTCTTAATTCTTTAACCCTGTGCCTATCTTTCCCATTAGTCCCCAGATCCTGCATAGCAGAGGAGAAAGATGAGATTTAATTGGTCAAGTTAATAATATGAGCCTTATGCAATAATTTAAACAATACCTTCAGTTAAAATACTCAATCTATCCAATTTCACATCTCCTTCTCGCCTAGTTGGAGGTATGTGCTTTACATGACCTCATTGAGGAAGAGGGAAGGAAATCTTGGATCCACTGGTGCCCTCTGATTCCTTTGGTTTCCATGGTAATGTCCATTGTTCCCTTGGCTGCTTCTCACCCTACTGGGTTAAAGCTAGCAGCTTGTATAACTCTTGGCCTTTGTTTTCTTATCTTGGTTAGAATCTGATATTCTATCCTGGCAAGCTTGACCCATCTGCATTCCAGGTTCTGAGGCTTACTTGAACCCCCATATGGTCTGATCACCAGCAGTTCTAAGTAAATCAACATTTTTGTGTGCCTGTAACCTTTTCTTAACATACCGTGTGCTGAGGTACATAGCTCTGTACTAATGGAATATAGAAGATCTTCATCTATGGAAAAGGCTTTCAAGCTTATTATCATATTGCAAAACCTGTTTTGAATGTTTTTCAGTCTCACTGTAACAATCCTATTCCACCCTTATACCCACTTATCCTCTTGCATAGATGGATGGCATAGGCTGGCAAAGGAAAATGTGACATATGAAAAAGGCAAAAGAAAAAAGTACATTGATATTTTACTTAAATAATAAAAAATATATAATTGAAGGCCTTAAATAAATGCAATCTCTCACTTCTCTTTTCTAATTTAATCATTGGTTTACTCAAGAAAGTGAAAGGATAAGAAGAGAGAGTAAGTCTAGGTGCTAAGTAACAGAAGACAGACAGCAACATTAGGGAGGAGTTAGCAAGTGATCCATCTGGTCTACCCAGCAAGGAGAAGGTAAGACAAAGAGAGGAAGTCTCCCAAAGCACCCTAATTCTGATTCACAAAATATCTATCCAAACTTCTCCATATCCCTAATTTTTTCAAACTATATGTGAGAATCACTGATCAGTAAAGCAAAAACAGACTACAGATCAGAAACCATTCTGTTGACTCAATTTTCTAGAAAATTAGATGCTAAATTTGATCAGGACCATCTTAACTGGCCTCAGATTTACCCCTTTTCCACCTCTGGCTGACCCTCGCATTCCTTCGAATGTTATTACATTGTTAGTCGTAAAGGTCATAACATAAGAAAAAGATTTATAAATACCATTCTCTTTATCTACTGAACATTTTATGTGGCTACCTGTTTCCTGAAAGAATTATGACTGGCATTTTTGAGCACTGCTGAATTCTCCTTTACAATCTTTAAATTGTGTATTTTGTTTCTCTCTCTCAGAAGGTCATATGACTATGTTTTCCTCAACATCCTTTTTTCTTAGTACCCTGTCAATGTATTTTTAAGCAGAAAAGCTGTATTATGGTATCTTTTATTTTTTAGACATACGTTTAATCTGATTTTCTTTGGTTTCCCACATGTGGAACTTTGACTACTAGGAGTAAGTAATAAATGTCCTCATAAGTATCCTAAACTGTCCTGAGCCCTTGGCACATGATCATTACTGTCATTGAAACATTTTTCAGTCCCTCACCTACTATAGTAAAGACAGAATCAGTGAGTAAGGAGCCATCTCAACTGGATATCCCAAGGAGATTTAGACAGTCACCTCAAAGGTTATTTTCAAAAAGAGTTCTTTGGGGCATGTCTTCTTGTATCTAAGTGGTGTCATACCACTTAATACAATTCATGAAAGTGAACTTAAGTTTTATCTTCAAAAAAATCTCAAATTTCTTCCTCAAGGTACTCCTAGCTCTAGGTACTCCTAGTGAGTGCCAATAATTACACAGTAGCACACTTAAACCATTTCTAAGTCAAATGACTCCTTTAAGGATACTCGTGTGCCTGTTTGTAGACTTGAACTGTCCTAAGAATTTCTCTTGGGACCAGAGAAACCTGTTAATCTGGCCAGAAGGAATAACTGATGCTCAGAAGAATAATTTGGAACCAGCTGATGTGAGACCCAGGAAAGTGGAAGCGCTGCTGTGTGCCAAGCACAAAGTCTTGGAAAGAATAGGCTCTCAATAACTGCTTTATGAAATCTTCCATCTAGATAGATTTGCACATTTATGGATACCATTTTGGGCTGTGTCATTAAATCTAATTGTCCACTATGTTGTTATTTACCATAAAGGATGTTGAGACAAAATATTTCTGGAGTTCCTGATCTCATCCATAAGAGTAGTTGTTTTTCTACAAGCATATAAATATATACTTTTTTCTTTAGAAGCTCTCAGCCCACCTGCAATAAGCCCAATTACCAAACACCTAACTAAAACCAACAGGGTTAAGTTTACACCTCCAGCATACAAGATTATATGGGCATCTCTCTTATAATACAGATAGGGTCTTCACTCATTGATAAATTAGATTTTAGAATTTTTTTAAGGGTAGAGATCATGTATTCATTCTTGTTATCAAAGTCTGGCATATACTCCTAATAAAAATTAGCTGAAAAAGTCAATGAATCAATAAAGGATGGATGAATAGATACATAATTGAATAGTGTGGCTGTTAATTGAGCTGTATTTATTGTAAGTTTTTATTTAATAACCACATAATGTAGAGGGAATATATGCCACCACATTTCATTAAAGAAGGTGAATTTTAGAGGAAAACCCCAGATTATAAAGAAGATAACACAGACATGAAAAGTAAGCAGCCAGCTATTGTCATGTCTTGGATATATCCTGAGAAATCACCTCCTTGCACAGCGTTACCTTCATTTAGTGTACAGTTTGCATGATATTCATCTTGACTTGATGATGCTGGTTGTGAGGATTTTCAATCCTATTCATTTGCCTTTGTATCTGAAGCCCTCAAGAACAGTGCCGTGGCCTTCGCTCCTTCTGTTGTCTCCATGGTGACAAGAACTCTGCCTCTCACCTCTAAGATATGCTGTTGGCTACATCTTATATCCAGGTTTTTCTCCAGTGAGCAAAGCCTTGGCCAATTAGCATGAATACAGAATTGCACATTTTATATATCAGGTTTCAGCCAATATTTTGTTTGATTTCTTGACCTCTGAGATATGTCAAAAACAGGAGTTTTGGCTTCATTCTTTTTAAAAAGACTAAATCCAAATGGCTGAAAGAGGTTATAGCAGATAGTAAGAAGTTGTCTGGCTGTTTTAATTTGAGGAATATTATCTTGTTCCCCCAATACCTTGATGGCTCAAAATCCCTTCATTAAAATTTAGATACTCTAGCTAAAAGTCCTCTGGGGAAAATGGAAATACATATTCAAAGGAAATGAAACACCATATAGGTAAGAGTCCAACTGAATGGAGAGGACAAGAATATTGCTCTGATGGAAAGTACAAGGTAAGTTACCACAGACAAATTAGGCATCCAAGAGTTGTCATAAAGTTCTCCTGGAGAAGGCAGTAGAACTAAACATTAAAAAGGAATAAAGAAAAGATTAGAGAGTGGTCTGAGGCAAAAGTAATTGAAACGCTTTTTCTCAAGCATACCACAAACTACCACAGCTTTCCCACATGTTATAGTGAAAGACAGGAGCACTCATTTTAACCTCTAAAACAACTTTGGAAAGAGTTTTCAAAAATCACTTACATTACCGCTGCAGGGAGCATCTGTTTCACAAATGCATCCCAGCACTACCCAAATTTATGTCATTTCTGTATTCTTCTCTACAGAACAAATAGAGAAAATAGAGGCATCAATCTCAATTAGATCTGTTAAAACCCTAACAAAAGAAAGGAGAAATGAGTTTATTATTTTCTCATTCATCCCACTGCCCCTGACCTACCCTGATTTTCCTCCCCTAGGGTTCATGCATAAGGAACAAGTGTGTCCATATCTATAATGCTCCTGAACATTTTGAAATGTAAGGCTCCAGTAAGTGCAGAGGAAAATGGCCTGTGGATTAAGAACAAAACACTAAGTTAAGATTGTAATTTCCCCCTATCTGCAATGGCTAATTCACTTTTTGGACTTTTAAATAGCAACTAAGTTTACACTATTCAATTTACACTGCTTCCCAGCCTTTGATACCTTGCCTTCCACCAAGGATACACTTCCTTTGCATTTCTCTCATGTGGCAGTTGTTTGTTCTTTTACTTCTCATGGTCAGGATGTGTGATTGGCATCCTCCTTGATGTCCATCACTGTTTCCTAATCATTATTCTCCAACTCTTTAAAACAATCATTTTTGAAGGCCATAACATCTAGAAACACCACCACCTCCTCCTCTCCTTTTGCTCTCATCTGCACACCTCTCACCTGATACTTCTTATTCATGGCAGATTAACACCTGATTATTGACATCATGTCTACTCCAACTTCTCCTGTCACCCTGGGAGAATTCAGCACTTAGACAACAAGCATTCAAATCCCTGGCCTCTCAGTTCTTCAAGGCCTCATAGCCAATGGCATACACTCTAACCTCAACTCCACTTCAGTTGCTTACTCCTATGGCCTCTTCCTGGTCATTATCCTTAACTGTAACCATTTTCATTCAAAAATGTCTTACTTTTTGATCAAAAAACTTTTAACTACAACTTAAAGAAATTATTCCCTCTATGGGCATAATTTCTATAGCATAGTAACATCGTAGCAACATTAATTTCTCCTAATCCAGAATATTGCTTGAACAAATGAACGAATGACCTAACCTGTGAAACGAAGAAGCAAATGCTGATACCAGAACTCCAGTAACATTTATTCCCCTATTGAATAGAAAATTCTAGACCCTGTATTGTGTGGTCCTGAGCTGTTGTACTACACTGCTGAATCCAGATAGAAGTTCGGCTTCCTGCTTCCCTATGTCATTGCCAAGTACTTTGACAACCCAAGAACGTGGGAAGGGGTTTGCAGAGGAGACAGGGAGAATCAGGAAGAGGTTCATTACTATTTGCTAACACTACAGAAGTACACTTTTTACTTGAAACATGAACATAATCCTTGAAACATAGCAATTTATAACCAAAGATACAGAAAAGGTATATGTGGCAAAAGCTTATTCCCCCCCCCTTTCTTTTTTCTCCCCACAGAATTAGAGATGCACAAATCCTTTTCCTTAGCCATTTAATTGAGTAACTCCAACAAGCTCAGGTTTAACTGGCATGTGGCCTATAGTGGAAATTGATATAAGTGACTAAAAAGACTCCCTTACTGAATTAAGCAAAGATTTTCATTATTTCTGCCACTCCCTTGATTCTATTTTATGAGATCCATAAACTCAGTTGGATAGGCAATGTTTTGTTTTGTTTTCTTTTTTGGTATGCTGTATGGTGGGGTCACATTTCATTATTTTTCCATGTGCATATCCCATTATTGCAGCACCATTTGTTGAATTTTTGTTTTGCTTGTTTTTGGGGGAAGTGCATGGACCGGGAATCTAAACCGGATCTCCCGTATGGCAGGTAAGAATTCTACCACTGAACTGCCCTTGAACCTCCCAGATAGGCAAGGTTTTAACCTACCTGATTCTATTTCCCTCTTTTCATAAAAAGTAATAATATCCATTATCTAAATCTTTCAAAATTGTTGGAGAATAAAAAATCCGATAAAGTCACTTCCTGAGTGAAACCTTTGTATTATCATGTCAATCTCTCTAGAAACTATGAGTTGGTTTTTCAAGGAGGAAAAAAGCATATCTTACCTCTATAAGGCAGTGACTCAATGCAAAGTAATATTCAATTGTTTATAGATGTCTATATGAGTGAGTGCCTAGTGCCCACTATAGGTCACTTACTATTCTGGGTTCCAGGAATATATCAGTGAACAAAGGAGATAGAAATCTTTGCCCTCTTGGAGTTTACAACTTTTATATCCCAGAAGAGAAGGAAAGTCTGGCAGTCATGGGGGGTGTCAATCAGATGTCTCTTCAAAGTTGCTGCTGCAAGACACTGTATAGATGGGGCACCCCCAGCCAAGGACTATTCCCAGAGAGATTACAAGAAATGGGTCATTTCAGCCCAAAGGAGTTCTTCTTTAGTGGGAGAATTTTGCTCTGCGGCTACCCATCATGCCCTCTGGCCAAGACTTTGTCCGAGCTGTGCTTGAGTTTGAGGCTCACCTACCCAATTCTCCCTTAGGTGTCAGGCCTGCTTTGTGGCCTGAAGGCTCTCCATAACAACTTTGACTTTCTTGCACCTCTTAGTTCCTCGTATAGTCTGTTTCCTGGAGAGCTCAAACTGACACAGGAAGGTGGCAAAAAAATTTTTCTATCAATCTTTAAACATGTGAGACGTTTTTATGCTTTTACTCTTATGTGACAGCCCATAGGGTGTTTACTACTGCTCTGTGCCCATCTAGGACTTCAGGAAGCCATCAAAGTGTGAGAAAGGTTTCCCATATGATGCAAATAATGACTATGTAGACACATGTCAGAAAGCAAAACCATTAGACCTCCAGACAGTGGAGTGCTGGAGCTGCCCAGAACCAGTTCTGTGCCCTTCTCCCCAAAAGCTATTACATTCAATGACATCATGTTGGAAGCTAGAAATCAACCATGGTGGAAGAATTTGCACCACAGAAATTAGCAAACACTACAGGTCTGGATTGTTCCTGTTTGTTGTGTTTTCTTTTTTCTCCAGAGAGCTAGTTCATCAGGATATCATTGGTACCAGATCTTATCAAGGCATGCCTGACCGGATGGCCAGAAATAAGACTGTATATTTTTCAAGGTGAAACAAAGGAAAGGACCAAGCAAAATTTGTCAAATGTTATTGAAACTAAGCCTGTGGTAGTTAGATTCAGTTGTCAACTTGGCCAGGTGAAGGCACCTAATTCTGTTACTGTGGACATGAGCCAATGGTATGGGAACCTCATATGTTGCTGTTTACATCTGCAGTCGGCTAGGAGGTGTGCCTGCTGCAATGAATGACATTTGACTTAATTGGCTGGTGCTTAAATGAGACAGCGCAATGTAGCTAGCCCAAGCAGCTCGGCACTCCTCATCTCAGCACTCGCAGCTCAGCCCAGGCCTTTGGAGATGCAGAAAGGAATCACCCCGGGGAAAGTTGTTGGAACCCAGAGGCCTGGAGAGAAGGCCAGCAGAGATCACCCTGAGCCTTCCCACGTAGGAAAGAACCTCAGATGAAAGTCAGCTGCCTTTCCTCTGAAGAACTAATGAAATAAATTTCCTTTTATTAAAAGCCAATCTGTCTCTGGCATGTTGCATTCCAGCAGCTAGCAAACTAAAACAAAGCCCAAATCAGTTCATTGGTAAAATCATTTTACAATTTCTCCATTAGTTCCCACTTAAAACACCAAGTGTCCTCTGTTCCCATGTCTCCTTCCCTTCTATGCCCTTCTGCCTTCCCCAACGTTCTTCCCTGGTACCCCTCTCTGGAAGGAGCCTATCATTTTTCTGGCCCTTTTATCTCACATTATCTCCTATTTTCAAATCCTTCAGATATCTGTTTTTAGTTTTCAAAATAAATAGTACTTAATATGACAAACAAACTCGTTTTCAGGTGCTGGAAGGTGAAAACTACGGGTGACAGTGTTTTCTAAGCTGTTCTCCCTTTACCTACCCCCTACCCCTCCCCCAAGCCTTAGTCACTCGCTAGGCCCAGAGAAGGTATTTCTAGAGGTCAACCTGAAAATACTCCTTGCAGGTAGCTGCCTGTTCCTCATCTGGAATCAGTGTGCTCTAGCTTCCAGATTCTTACAATCTGAAATTCTTTCCTCTGGAGTAATTATCACCATTATTATGAGTAAACATTTATAATTTGCTCTCATGCACCAGGCACTGTGCTGATCATCTCTTTTTACTCTCACAATTCTAGAAGACTGGGACTGCTAATATACTTGTTACACATATGAGATGTAAAGAGGGTAAATGAAGGTAAAACAACTAGTTAGTAGTAGAGTCATGACCTTAACTATTACTCTTTATCCCTTCAATCTCAAACAGAATTTTCATATAAAAAGGAGGAAGGACTAGGTAGGTACTATACAGGGCCCAGTGCCAAAAGAAAATTTTGTGAGGTCCCTTGTTCGAAAATAAGTAATCATTTCATGATGGCAACTGCAGAGCATTACACCACTCCTGGCAGCCTTCTAATCACTGGCTCCGTGTTCCTTCACAGGTCATGCACTCACGATGACAAATCTGACAGGATGTCTTCATTTGGCTAGAATTTCCTGGAAATAGATCTTTGAGAGAACCCAATAAATAATGCCCTATCATGCAAGTTCTGACCAATTCAACAACGAGATAAAGTAAGAAGGCAAATAGGGGCAAAATGTGGAGTAGCCAGTTACTGAGCTAATCAAATTCTTTATCAATTATTGTATAAACTAGCTGGACCAGTGTTTTTTTCTTTATAGAATATATTGATTGTTTTCTCTACATTTATTAAGTTTTTATGGAATCTTTGAGATGTACACTCAAAGCTCAAGATGAAAAAGCTAACTGATAGGTATATTCTTCTTATTACTTTGGTATATTTTGATGTTTGCATCTTAAACCCTGCCATCTGAAATTACTTTAACTATTTGACTTCTATTAAACTCTATCCTCTGTGGAAGAATAAGGGGGTTGGGAAGGAAAAGTGTCCTCTAATAGTGAGCTTCCATATAAGGGGCAAAATGTACAAACAAGTTTATACTGACAATACGTTGTCCAAAAAATGTTTCTGATTTATTCTTTTCAATTAAATACATTCCCTTGTCTCCTCATTTGCACTTTGAAATGCGAAGTGTTGAAATACATAGACACTATTGTTAAACACTCAAAATATATCATTCTAACAGCTGTGTGGTTTATGAACATTAAGTGACATTCATTTTTCTTCAAAATGTATGTATCTGTTAGGGTTACTTATGTCTTATATTTAGATTTTTCTTATTATCACAAAGGTGTACTTGATATTCTCTTTCCTTATTGCTTTTACCTGCCATGAAATATTTTCTGGTGGCCCACTTGGGAGGCCTAGAAATGCTTCACTTGTTCTTCTTTTTGGGTTTGTCTTTTCGTTTTATATTTTACAAATAAAACATCTTGCTGTTTGTGTACAGAACCATATAAAGAAAGTATTGGTTTCTTTGTTTGCTATGATCATAACAAGATGATAATAGGAATACCATAATGAAAGTATCATATTTACCCCATTATCTTTATAAATGCACTTCACATGAATGCATTTTGGGTAATATATTTGTCAATTTCCTTTGCAGAAAAGAAGAAATTGTTCTTTTTTTTTGGGTGGGGGTGTATAGCCTGGGAATCAAACCCAGGTCCCCCGCATGAGGGCATCCTACCCACTGAACTACCCATGCACCCCTGAAATTGTTCTTTTTAATGATACTGGGAACACGGTAATAATAATACGGAAAGCTCATTTTCTGCATGTTCTTTTCCCAGAAATGAAAGAAAGCAAGAGGAGTAGGCTTGAGAATCAATGTCACTGGAATGTCTGCGGAGTTTCCCTAAACATTTTTCTCTATTTTTAGTCAAAAAACTCCCATCCATTTGAGGGGAAAAACTGACTAATAAGTCTGGACCAAAGCATCACATTGAGTTCACACAGCATTTGAAAATCACCTCCTCTGAAAACCAAGCAGTGATGGTTGGTTCATGGGCTTGTCTGCCATCCTGTAAAGCGTGACCTTCCTGAGCCAGGGCCCCTTCTAGCTCACCTGTGTCCCATCGGGACATGTTGAGACCCAGACCAACAGCGTGTGATGCTACTGACCTGAACGCTGGTGAACTGAAATTAAACTGGACTAAACCACAAGCCATCCATTCATCATCTGAGTTATTAATAGACCATTTATTGGGAACTGTGAGCTAGCAGCTAGGGCATAATAGATGAATAAAATTTCCTTCCTGACGCGGAGGTTCTCATAATTAGTGAGGGAGATAGAAATATAAATTAATAACTGCAAAAACAATGAGAAAACACTCCTAACACATTTATGTATGAAGTGCAATGACTCACTAACTCTTGGGGCCATGGAGGGGTAAAAATGCAGTTGGATATTGAAGGATGAATATTTGTTCAAAAGGCCAAGAATTTGAGTCAAGGGTAAAAGAATAATATGTACAAAGGCATGGAATGGAAGCTCAAATAATTATAATATAATAACAATAATAACCAATACATATTGTACTATGTCAAGCACTGTTCTAAGACACACATACACTCATTTAATAACCATAAAATCCTGTGAATTCAGTACTACTATTACCCCCTATTTGCATATATGAGAACTAAAGTATAGAGAGGTTAAATAATTAAGCAAAAGTCACACCATTGTAAATAATGAAAGGAAGATTCTAATCCAGGCAGCCATATTCACAACCACTAGTCAAACTATGTGAATTGCAGTGTAAGCCACTGCGTAAATTGCAAGATACACCAGGAAGCAAAAACTAGCTTTTGTGGCCAAAATGATATAGGTTTTGTAGGGAACAGTGTCAGAAAATGAAGCTGGAGAGGCGGCTCGGGATATAACATCATTAATATCCTGAGATATGGAGCCAAAGTTAGAGCTGTATCAGCTGGGTGGCTGCTCAAAGAATTTACTTACATAAGGCTGTGAAATATCACTAGAGGCTAGCAAATTAATAAAAATTCAATGAAATGGAGAAAAGTACTTACCTGTATTCCTCTCAGAAAAAGTTCTGAATATGTTAGCAAAGAAAACTGATTAGCTAACTTGGGAAGGAGGATGATATCTCAAAGGATAAAGTAACAACAGATGGCTCCTGACTGCCTATTTAGATGAAATTAACATAAAACAAAGTGCTCACATCATATGTGCTCAGTGGATAAATTTTGACAATTGTACACATCTCTGAAATCATCTCACACAACAAAATAAGATGTGGAAGATCTCCTCCTCCAGAAATTTCCCTGTGCCCCATTCCAATGAATTCTCTCTCCAACACGCTCTCTGTTCTTTCACCACAGATTAGTTCTACCCATGTTTGGATTTCATGTAAAAGGACTAAACAGCATGGAATCTTTTATACCTAACTTCTTCCATTTCACATAATGTTTTGGAGATTCATGCCTGTTGTTGTGTGCAATGGCTATTTGTTCTTTTATGTTGCTAAGTCGTGTTCCATTGTGTGACTGTAAAACAATTTGCTTACTCATGTTTTGTTTTTGCTGATACAAATTAGGGTGTTTTTCAGTTATAAACATTCTTGTTACATATGTTTTTTGTGTACTCATGTTTTCATTTTCTTGGGTAAACCAAGTAGTAGAATTACTATAACATAAGGTAGGAGTATCCTAACTGCCTCTTAAGAAAAGTGAGCTGTTTATTAATAAGGCTGATTTGGCAAAACAAGGTATGCAAGCCTGGCCGAAGAAGAATTGTGCTTGTTGTTTGAACAGTTCTCTCTCTTTCCTCATAGAATTCTCAGGTTCACATCTAAATAATTCATGAACAAATATTTAAAGACTACTGGTTTGAAGAAATGCCAAATCATTAGCCTACTAGAGACATCAAAATTTCTTGGTTGGGATTAAATATACCATACTCATGAGGTAAATTTTGTCTTAAAAGATTTTAGATGAAATGATTCAATCTGTGTCTAACGACTGACTTTTGCACATTGAAAGTGCACTAGAAACTGGCAAATAACGTCAAAGGCAATTACTTCATCATAAGGTAGGTATCAGTGAGATCGTACAATTTTGTCCTTGTGAAGTGACACAATGAGAATAAGCAAAGTCATATTCAGAATCCAGAATATAGGTGATATGGGCGGGGATAGAGATTGGGAAGTTATGGCTTAAAATGTACAGGGTTCCTATTTGGAATGATGGAAATGCTTTGGTAATGGATGGTGGTAATAGTAACACAACATTGTGAATGTAATTAATGACACGGAAATATATATCTGCATGTGGTTAAAAGGGGAAATGTTAGATTGTAGATATGGTAACAGATTAAAAAATTTTAAAAAACAACCCATGGAACTACACTACACAAATAGTGAGCCCTAAGTTAAACTATGGACTGTAGTTAATAGTACAATTATTAAAAAGTGCTATCATCAATCGTAACAACCATGCCACACCAGTACAAGGTGTTAAAAATAGGGTGGTAAATGGGAACTCTTATATTTCATACATGATTGCTGTTTAAATGCACACTTCTCCAATAAAGAAAAAATAGATAATTCAAGAAAAAAGTGGCTCTTACAACAGTTCAGGTGAAATATAATGAGGTCAGCACCTTTGGGAATGGTGAGGAGGGAACTGAATTCAAGAGACATGTAAACCACCGATTATGAACGGATGTGCGTGTGTCTGTGAGTGCATGTTGTGGCAGAGAATAATTTAGTAATTATAGCCTCTTTGTTTCTCTTTGATTGCATTCACTGCATCCACACACAAGATTCTGTATTACAGACATTCTAGCTCAATATTCAGAGCAGCGAGTAAGCTGAAGTATACAAGAACTGCGAGCCCCAAGCCTCACACACCCAGATGCATATCTGATATGACTCATAACACTCTCAATGCACCATGACCTCCTCGTTTGTTTCTGCTTAGAATGTTCCTGAAACTCTTGGCCTCTCCAACACAGTAGCTTGGCTCCAGCACTCTACCATCTAGAGAAAACAAATCATTCAACTGAAATAACATCTGGGGAGGATGTAAACGTCAAACTCTGACCCACACTCTAATAACACTTTTTTTTTTCGTATTTTTCAACCATTTTCACATAAAACAGGCAAGGACTGGTTGAAGATGAACTTTTTTATATCAGATTCAGAGAATGATCAGCAATTTATCATTTCTCAGCCCAGACATCCCTGGGAGAACTTATCTTTATCTTCTCCTTGTGGTGACAGGCTTTGTTATTTTGCTAGCTGGCACATCAACCCTGATGATCCCTACATTTCACTGAAATTAAACAGGTTGGCCATGGTTTATATCATGCTACTAAAATGTGTTTTTTAATATCACTTTACAAAAAAACAGCCTCAGTTTATTCAGTGACATTGGCCCACAACACTGGAAAATATGAAAAATCTAAAAGGAAGATGAGTTAGAGAAAACCATAACTCACATGTTCATCTTGTAATGAGTGTATTGGTAAAAACTCCCTGCTATCCAGGTTTATCCCACAATTAACTTCACAAGTTTTAGTGTGGATGCTTGGCCTATTATTTATATAGTTTCCCCAGATTTTCATTAAGGATTCTCTTATTTGAGTATTTTCAAAATTGGAAACAAAGATTGGATCAATCTTTCATTATAATGCCAAACATTTGGTACTTGAGCAGAACTAGAACAATTAACTACTAAGGGTAGCTATAAAAGACTACATGGGCTGGCCACACTGAGAAACAATTGTATGTGTCTCAGTCTGAGATATCTGGAATGAGAGCTGTTATTGGGTCTACTGGGAAAGTGACTTCATTTGGAAGGTAATATGCCTCAGGAGTCACCAGTGAAGTGCATGCAACTCTGACCCTGGAATACTTGCATTGATTTTGTAAACCATTTCTTAGGTGGCCATGAACAACTAACTGTACTCTATCAGAGTTAACAAGAAAGGGAGGCTTTATATATGTGGGAGGAATGGGCTTTGTCGTAGATGGCTGGTTCAGCAGCTCAGAGAAGTGCAACCACACAGAAGGAAAAGCAATACATGAGGGTTCTAATTGAACTCCCTCTGCAATATAGACATTGATGCAGGCACAAGTTTCATCCAAATTGGCACAACTTTCATCAAATTAAAACTCTCAGCTTAAAGCAAAAATTACTGTTGACAATGCTAGGATGATCCAGACACTACTTTACATGGGTATAAAGGCAGGGATACTCATCCAGATTGGTGAAAAAAGAAAACCAAGCCTCTTATTTAGAAAAAGAAAAATAAAGGCCAGCATGAAATGTTGCTTCTTGCAACTATGCCAGTTTACTTGAACGTTGAGTACTCATGAGTGTAAACGGCACCCTCAGAACTGGACTGCCTCTTCTGTGCGAAATGGCGTTTGTTCAATAGGAACCAACGCCCCTGCATTTCCTCAATACAAACTTAGTAAGGCTCTCCTGCATTGCCAGGTTCCACGAAGCAAACTACAACCGAAGTGCTGAAAATCTATTCACAATAATGATAATCTGCCAGCGAATTTCTGGTAAAGTGATGCCTTACATTGTATCGCTTATTCCATTGTCTTCACAAAAATTAATGGGTAGTGGCTGCCTTTGAGGATTTTTTTTTCAGTCATCTAAAAATAAGAAACAGTAGTAGGTTTTTCTTTATAAAATAATGTTGAATAGGCTGTCTTCCTCATTTCAAAAAAATCTTTTTGATAGTCCTTCTCTATGAGTAAGGAAATTCCCCAAATACTTTGCCAGATCAGACTCCATGTGCCAAAATCCTCCTGTCTTAAATTCCTGGATCCACCAAAAAGCTTTGAAGCATGGTCCAATTGTAGAATGTTCGCCTTTCATGCAGGAGACCCGGGTTTGATTCTCAGACCATGCCCCTAAAAAAAAAAAAAAGTTATGAAGTTTCAGGTAGGTGTGGATTCTGGTAGCTGTATTTCAAAGATAAAACCTATTCATCAGAGAAAATATCAAAAGAAAAGAACCCAATAGCTTCATTTTGTTTGCACAGTTAGAATTATATTGTGTATCAATTTTCTATTCTGTCCTTACAAAAATAATCAAAATATCATTATGAAGAATTCATAAATATGGTGTTTTTATTATTGTATAACATGTAAATGAGGACCCATTACTTTACATTTCCATGTTGTTGGGCATTTTTGTTACCATCCCCTTCTTACTGTGACAATGAATGTCTGAGCATAAAATGCATTGCATGAATATTACGCAGCTGTAAGAGAATAAAGTTATGAAGTATTTAACAACATGGATGGACCTTAAGGACATTATGCTGAGTTAGATTAGCCAGAAACAAAAGAACAAATACTGTAGGGTCTCACTGATATGAACTGACATTAGTGAATGAACTTGGAGAATTTCAGTTGGTAACAGAGACCATCAAGAGATAGAAATAGGGTAAAATATTGGGTAATTGGAGCTGAAGGGATACAGACTGTGCAACAGGACTGATTGCAAAGGTTCAGAAATGGATAACACAACACTACCTAACTGTAATACAATCATGTTAGAACACTGAATGAAGCTGAATGTGAGAATGATAGAGGGAGGAGGCCTGGGGGAACAAATAAAATCAGAAGGAAAGATAGACAAATAAAGACTGGGATGGTATAATCTAGGAACGCCTAGAATATATAATGATAGTGACTAAAGGTGCTAATTTAAAAATGTTTTTGCATGAGAAAGAACAAAGGAATGTCAATACTGCAGGGTGTTGAAAATAAACAGTAATTGATATTTTAAAACTTTAACTTGTTGAGACTAGAGGAAAAAATGTTTATTTGGTACAATATTTATATTTTGACTAGTGTATTTCCTAATATAACTTATGTGGACAGTTTAATTGAACACCATAGTACATGGAACCTTGAGTACGGCATGGGATTATATAAGTTTCTCCAGAGTGATGCCCCGATAAATCCCAGAGTGATTTGAACAGTGAATAAAAAAGATTAGCAAAGTCCCGTTGGGGGAATGGTGAGAAAGGGGGAAAATTCAACTTCCCCAAGTGGAGAATTCTTGATATTCTCACAAGCAGTGGGGACAACCAAAGCAATAGGCTGAGTCCCCAATCTTGGGGTTTGTTCATTAAAAAAAAGCATTGCAGCCTGATAGAAAGACCACAAGCTGTGGGATAAGCTCTGACAATAATCAAGACAATATTTTTAGAGCATCTTGCAAAATTTCTAATATATAATCATAGTGATTAAAATTATTACTGTATTTATTACTGTTATTATTTTCAACATCATTAAACTCTAGACAGATTCCACATACTCAGTATCCCTATAGGATGTTTTTAATAATTTATCATTCATATTTTCTATGTTTTTAGATCCTTTTTCAACAACTGGATCTGTAATGTGAATTTCTTCTTGTATGTCTATCTGTTGTTGCTTTATGTATTATAACACACTTCATGTAACTTTTTGATATGTTGTTTGATACTCTAAAGTTGATTTTCATAAACTTTCACATGAATTATCAATTTACAGTGAGTATCCTATTTTGTTTTGGCCTTTGAAATATATCTGGTATTTCTATTACTACTTTCACTTTTTATCTGTAATTGCCAAATATATCTTTACCTGTCTTTTTATTTTCAATCATACTGCACCACGTGTTTCTTTTACCAGCATAGGTCTAAACTTAGTTCTTTAATCCATATTACTGCTATTGTCCTTTATTTAGTTTTATTTTGTATTTAGTCTAGTAGCATTTGATAATATTTTGGCTCTCAGGAAATAAGGAGAAATGCTGTCACTGGTGCCAACACAGGTCAGGTGGCCTAGGGGTCAGCCCACACGGCACTGCAGCTTGAGGCAATATTGTTTTTGTCACTGTTGATGTTTCCAGGAGGCAAGGAAGACAAAAGTCTAAGCAGATCTGAAGGATGAAGTAGAGATGAAAGGGAAAAACGAAGAACAAGCGTAAAGGACATGTGAGAAGAGGGTCAAGATTACATTTTCTTAGGACTGTTTGAAAATACATAATGAAAAGGATTCCCCTTTTATGCTGTTCCAGTTACACCTTGGAAAAAACAGTCCATTTTAAATTTTTTTGCTTTACCATTCTATTTTTGGCTATATAAACTAAATCTATTTTGTCTTGGAATTTTTCAATAATTTCAAAATAATATTCCCTTTTAATTTTGTGAGTGCATATCTTGTGTTTTTAAATATTATTAAAATTACATTTATCTAATTTTCAAAATAAAAATGTAAGCAGGTGTGTTCTGGTTTGCAAGCTGCTGGAATGCAACACACCAGAGA
>PVIY010000812.1:132790-177895 GCA_004026745.1 Myrmecophaga tridactyla | reverse complement strand
AATCCAGTCTATGAGGAAAAAAACTAAGAAAGATGCTAAGAAGAAGAGGTAAAACTATCTCAAGGTGTCTCTTACCCAGAAGAAAGACTGGGTAGATTAGAAGAAGGCAAATTTTCTCAGAGCTGAGGAGCAGGCTGTTGAGAGCCTAGCCCCGCTGCTATTTTCTGTGATGATTTTTCAGGTAGCGACAATACATTTATCAACCTTCTTTTGCTTTGTTAAGTTCTTGTCATTATGAAGCTGTAGGGAATACCTTGAAATCTAAAAGAGTGTGGCAGTTATTTTTCTCCTAGAAACAACTATAACTTTTCCAGGAAAAGTTTATCTGCATATTTACTTGAACGAAGTTCAACATCTACCTCTTGGGCCTCTCTTCTCCTTGACAGGAGTTACATGCAACTCTTCCAAAAAAAAAAAAAAATCTGGCAAGCAACAGACCAACCAGCACTAGTAAATAATTCTTCCATTCATTTATTGTCCCCAGATGATTAAGGGAAGAAAAAGTACCCTCAAAGTACTTTTTCTTTGGGTGTTAATTTATGGCTTTAATTTTTCTTGAGAAAACTGTCCAATGAAGGACACACAATTTGAACACACTCACTTTAGACAGGTGAAAACTTTCAGCAGAAAATAATATGATTTTTTCCTACAAAAAAGAGATGTTTAATTTTATGGAGATGTTGAAACAAACATGCCAAGTTTGAATATACGTATTTGAAAATATCATAACAGGAAATAAACATTAACACTGTATCCTGAATTTATGTGGAAAATAATAGATGACTAAATTACATGCATCTTAAAAAATAGCCCATCAGCCAATAGGAAATTCTCTTTGGAAATGGAAAATTATTACTAGAATGTCTTGCCTTCCCACATGTTCAGTTCAGGATATATGTGTCTAGATTGGGTCTGAAGACGGTAGTTTTGAAGGGCTCACTAGGCTGGTTGATTCTAACATGGACTCTTCAATTTATTTTGGATGAACACATGAAAACTCACCCAGTTTTGGCTGCAAAAATCAGTGGTTACATATTGTCAAGAAGAACACTTTCTGAAGGATTTTGAATTTTAAGAGAGTCAGTTAAAGCCTCTTAATGAAACATTCTGAAACCACAGATATTTGATGTCTAAATGAGGTTTAAAATGTGTGCATAAGTCTATAGTACAACAAACCATACTATTAACCCAACATCTGTTTTATCAAAGAGTAAGCTTACCTGCTTTGCAGTCTTAATTTTTGTTAATGTGCAAACTATACCATGTTAAGATATTAGTAAATTTATAAATTTTCTTGTTTAAACAGCAGCATCAGTGCTATATTTCTAACAATGGTATTTTGTCTAACATAAATCTACAAATTACGCTTACTGTTGATGTCTGTGGAATGAGGCAATTCAACAGCATAATTTTTTATTTTTTTTAAGTCTTTAGTCAAAATAGTTTACACAGTGAATGCACTGGGAAATGTAAGCGCTTCTAAAAGGGCAGGAGTGAAATCTTTAATCCGGTATGTCCTGACATTACTTTAGTAATCACATGTATTTTAAGATGATGGTTTCTCAGCTAGGCCCGGGGAAGGGAGTTCTGTATAAGTAACTGGCAGGGATCTCTGAATCAGAAGCCATTAAAAAAATGCTCAAAATTGTTTTTTTGGAAGTGATAAAATTTCTACAATGGTAACAAATGTTCAAATGAACTAAGACCTATTGATGTAGGAAATTTTCTTTCACAGTAGAATCTTTAGATCATTTAGTACCAACGAATGCTTTGAGAGCAATATAAGAATAAAGCTGTTTTTCTAATTCTTCACGAATTTCACTTGGAGCACCATGCACAGTAGTCTTTGAGTAACTGACAGGCTTTTGCCCATTTCAATCGATCATTTCTGAAGTACACATCATTGTACCCTGATCACAGCTAGTTCTACAACCTGTGTCACAGACACAGTCCAAATCAGACTCATAGTGATGATGCTTAAGTTCTTTAAGGTTTGTTTCTGGCACAATTTTTCTCATGCCCTCCATTTTCAAATCATACTTACCATTATATCCTGGTTTCTGACACTAGTGTCACACATGAGGAAGTTTCCATAGAGGCTGTAGAAAACATCTTCCACAAATTCTGGAAGTCCTATGGCTATTTCAGCCTTTCTAGGCCATGATGGTGTGAACAACTGATCTATGCCTCCTCGGAATCCAGATGGAACAAAAAGTTCAGCGACCCATGGAAGGCTTATTCCATGAAGAGGTATAATCAACACTTTCCATCATGTGTAGATCACCACAGAATCCCATTAATTTGGAATTTTGTTCTTTATGTTGAAGTATTACCATAAGAAGAAATCCATTTAATTGAAGAAGTGTCTGTGCTGACTTGGCTTCTCCCAAGGAAACCTGGCATCTCTGTCTCCATCAGCTACTGTCAACATGAGAGTAAACAGTTCAGAAAGGGTTCCTTGATCACCCAACTTTGCCTAGTAAAGATAAGAATTTCATCATTTTTACAGGTGGAGTAAAAAAAAAAAACATGTTAAGTAACATTTATTTATGGGAATTATTACCATGCTAGTAATAATTTTGCTACTGAATCCCCATAAAGGAACATATGTGACATCTTCAAATATTTATGATGCTTTGTATGTGAAGTAGAACCATGTTTTATGTAATGGCAGGAATTTCTGAAACAGAAACCATTAAAAAAAAGAAAAAGACTCAAAATTCTTTTTTTAGAAATGGTAAGTTTCCTACAAAGATAATGTCCAAATGAACTAAGGGTCATTGGTGTATTTTGTTAAATTTGTTAATTAAGAAACGGCTACCCAAACTTCCTGTTCTAGTTTGCTAGCTGCTAGAATGCAATATACCAGAAATGGAATGGTATGGCTTTTAAAAGAGGGAATTTAATGAGTTGCTGGTTTACAGTTCTAAGGCTGAGAATATGTCCCAATTAAAACAAGTCTAAAGAAATGTCCAATCAAAGGCATCCAGGGAAAGATACCTTGGTTCAAGAAGGCCGATGAAGTTCAGGGTTTCTCTTTCAAATGAGAAGGCACATGGCGAACACAGTCAGGGCTTCTCTCTCATCTGGCAGGGCACATGGCAAACGAACACAGCGTCATCCACTAGCTTTCTCTCCTGGCTTCCTGTTTCATGAAGCTCCCCGGGAGTCATTTTCCTTCTTCATCTCCAAAGGTTGCTGGCTCGTGGACTCTCTGCACCTCATGGCTACATTGTTCTGCTCTCTCTGAATCTCTCATTCTCCAAAATGTTTCCTTTTTTATAGGACTCCAATAAACCAATCAAGACCCACCCAAATGGGTGGAGACATGTCATCCCTTAATCCAGTTTAACAACCACTCTTGACTAAATCCCATCATTCAGATGATCTGATTACAGTTTCAAACATACAGTATTGAATAGGGATTATTCTACCTTTATGAAATGGGATTTATATTAAAACATAGCTTTTCTTAGGGGGCATACTTCCTTTCAAACCAGCACACTTCCATAACCCACGTAGACCGTTTAGATAAATATCTTAACCAAGACACTAAATATTCCCTATTCTACTCATACATTTATTTGCAAAACTGCAGTATAATGTACCCATATCTAAAATTATAAAAGGCAACTGAAGACTATAATCTCTTATTTTGTAGTTTTCACATTAACAGAATTATTTTGTTCAAGTTGCACTGTTCCAAAGTATTTTGCTATTACGTTTCCCTGGGAATAAATCAGCTGAAAATGTAAAATGGCCAAAGAAAAAAAAGATTTTGAGTGAAAATAAAGAGCAATAAAAATTGAAGAAAAAGGAAATTCTTCCCCAAACTGTAACTATTATTATTTTTGTATATTTCTATTCAGTCTTTGCTATATGAGCATTTCTTTAAAATTTTTATATAGTTTGCAATCTGTGTGTACCACTAATTTTATTTTTCTTTTTGATGTGTACCTTTTATAATGTCAAATTATATGGCAGTTCACCTAATTAATGAATGCCTGTCTCATATATGGATATTTTTAACTATTTTAAATAATATTAAAGTAAAAAAATATATAGCCAAGTAAAGTTTATAGGAACAGTTAACATTGATTTCATTTCTTCTGTTATAATAGCATTTAGCTTTTTCAAGTCTAAGAAACTCTTTTTCTCTAAGAGTTTACATATGTATGCACTTTTATGAAAAAGTATGAAATTGTTTTGCCAACCAAGTAGAAGTATAACTTAGTGATTACAAGCATTAACTCTGGAATAAGAATGCCTAGGTTCAAATTCCCGCTCCACCATTTATAAGCTTCGTGACCCTGAAGAAGTTTCTTAACCTTACTTTCTCAGTTTCTCCATCCATAAAATAAGCACTTAGTACATCTATTCCTTTGGACTGTTACAATAGTTGCAGTAGTTAACAGAGTAAAGCCTTTAAAATAGTAATTGGCACATACTAAATGTTGGTGGTATTATTATTAATTTATAAATTTTCTATAATAATCTCATATGGAAAGCTGTTCAAAGGTCTGGGCCCTCTCAGAAAAAAATGCACACACATACTAAGTTTTGCTTACCATTTCTGGGGGTGCACAGAACCCCTGAGACACATTCGGACATACATTCTCTGCCCAGGTAGAGATTTGTGCATTTCAGACTGAAATAAGTCCTGGACTATAGAGGCACAACAGCTTTTACTATTCCCATATTTCATATAATGAATCTGATTTTCATATAATTTAGGAAATAGATTCATATTCACTTAGCTAATTAGGAAATGAGACTGGAACCTGAATCCAAAATGTTGGATTTTAAGTCCTGTGTCATTCCAGGACATTGTTCTAGTACACATTCTGGGCACGCCCTTCTGCCAGATCCTCAACTGTGGGTTCTCTTCTTCGAACTCCTGACTTTATAACCACTTATAACCTCTCTAAAATAGCATCATCAGCAGAGGTCTGAATTGTACCCATGTAAATGAAATATACATAAGCAGAGCAAGTAAGGCCATAATTAACCAAGGATCCATATTTTGCAAAGTAGATTGAATTTGGTATTTTCATTGCTGCTCCCTCAATACTTCATGTATGATAAATTTGTGTGTTCTTTATGAATAATGCTGACACTATGCTTTGCAGTTTGTCATCAATTTTGCATTATATTTTATGAATGTAAACATCATGTAATAGAAAAGTTAAAGTTAATTTATTTAATCAGTAATCAATATCAGTAGGTAGGGAATGTGACTGCAATTTTATATTAGCTAAAGAGTTGTTATTGTATCATTAGTTATATAACTATACATAATTATTTTATGGGAACATTGGAATACTCATATGTTCTGTTTTGCAAAGCATGCAAAATAAGAGTAAGATTTTCCTTTCGGTTTGTGTTGTGGCAGATGGGGAAAATAATGCGTGGACCATTTATGAAGTTTGTGGCACATGCAGCCTCCTTCACCATTTTTCTGGGACTGCTAGTCATGAATGCAGCTGACAGATTCGAAGGGACCAAACTCCTTCCTAATGAAACCAGCACAGATAATGCAAAACAGCTCTTCAGGATGAAAACATCCTGCTTCTCATGGATGGAGATGCTTATTATATCCTGGGTAATAGGTAAAGACTGATTTTTTTTGTCATCATTTCTTTTTGCAGACTTAGCAGGTGGACTAAATGACACTAATTTCTTCACATATCAGTTATACAAATGTGTGCAGCATGATAGTATACCCCACACCGTGTTTTTGTGTTCTCAAAAGGCAGTTTTGGCTTGTGTTCATTATTAGTGCCATAGTCTTCTCACATGCCACCTGCTTTTCGTATATTCAAGAAAAATCTGAGAAGAAAACCAACAGGATAGTATTAATAAAACCAACCAGTGATAAAAACTGTCATTCATTTTCTGGGAGAACTGTAACTTCAAGCTTAAAATCAACCACATGATTTTATAGTGAGATATAACAGGAACTGTAGCTAATAGTCACATTTATTGAACATTTATCATGTATTAGTAAACATTCAAAGCATTTTACATATATCAAATCATGTAATCTCTCTGTGCCTTGGTTTTCCTATTCTGCAACATATATAATAACATCTACTTTTCAGGATTTATGTGAAGATTAAGTAACTTTAGATCTCCAAGCTGGTAAGTGAAAGAGAAGGAATTCACTATTTGCCTTTACAATCAATCATACATATGCCTTGTTAAATATAATGCAAATGAGAAAGATATTTCAATTGGATATTTATGAATGAATAAATTCTGTAGCTATTAAGTAGCTTTGTAGATAATAAGGACACTGAGGTGAAAGAGACTCAGTCAATGCACTTCAGGAAGTTAAGGCTGGGGGGCAGGTCAATAAGTAAATCAATAATCAAAATCCAATGTGACAAATACTGTAACTGAAGAATTGTTATAAGAACACACAGACTGGCCATATAAATCTGAGTGAGTTGGAAGGGACAGAGGTTTCTCTAGACATACACTCAATCTGAGACTCTGAAGATAAGGAAAGATAAAGGTTGTATATGTTAGTAGAAACATTAAAAGAAAAACATTGGACTGTACAATACAGAGTGAATATTAATGCAAACTATGGACTATAGTTAGTAATAAAATTATAATAATATCCTTTAATCAACTGTAACAAAAGTACCATACTAATGCAAAGTGTTAATAGGGAAAACTGTGAGTGTGTGTGCGTGTGTGTGAATTTATATGGGAACTCAGAATTTTCTGATGGTGATGCAATCAGATCACATTTTGGAAAGGCTACAGTGGCTGTGAAGTGGAGTGGCTGGGAGGAAGGAGGAGTGAGCCTGCAGGCCGAGAGGCAGTAGATGTGATCTGTATGAGGAGGACGTGGATCCGAACTCAGGGGATGGGCAAAAGGCAGAGACTTGAGAACATCTTAAAAAATAAACTCCAGAGAACTTGGAGATTTTATTGCACATGGAAAAGAAGAGGCAGAGTTGCTGTGAGTTCTGGCTTAGATTACTTTCTGGGTGGGTGACTGCAGTTCCCTAGGGTGGAAAATACGGAAGCAAGATAAGGTTGGGATTGGGGTAAGGAAAAGCTGATAACTATTCTAGAGTTTGATTGACGTTGAAGTACCCATGGGACTTCTAGGTGATAAGTCCACTAAGTAATAGAAAATACAACCCCCAGAAGTCTGGGCTATAAATACAGTTTCAGCAATCCTTAGTTCCCAAATGGTACTTGAGGCCCTGACTATACATGAAATTTCCCAGGGTGGAAATAAGTAGATTATAAAGAGAAAATGGCTCAAGGAATCTTCACACAAAGCTTTTTAAAATGTTTTTTTTAAAACTTTGTTATTGTTAAATATAACATGTGTTCTAGTTTGCTAGCTGCCAGAATGCAATATACCAGAAATGGCATAGCTTTTAAAAAGGGGAATTTAATAAGTTGCTAGTTTACAGTTCTAAGGCTGAGAAAATGTCCCAGTTACAACAAGTCTATAGAAATGTCCAATCAAAGGCATCCAGGGAAAGATACCTTGGTTCAAGAAGGCCGATGAAGTTCAGAGTTTCTCTCTCAAGTGAGAAGGCACATGGCAAACACAGTCATGGTTTCCCTCTCGGCAGGAAGGGCACTTGGTGAGCAAGGCATCATCTGCTAGCTTTCTCTCCTGGTTTCCTGTTTCATGAAGCTCCCAGGAAGGTGTTTTCCTTCTTCATCTCCATAGTGCTGGCTAGTGGACTCTGCTTCGTGGTGCCACAGCATTCTCTGCTCTCTCTGAATCTCTCTCATTCTCCAAAATATTTCCTCTTTTATAGGACTTCAGAAACTAATCAAGACCAACCCAAATGGGTGGAGACATGCCTCAACCTAATCCAGCTTAACAACCATTCTTGATTAAATCACATTTCCAGGGAGATGATCTAATTACAGTTTCAAACATACACTACTGAACAGAGATGAGAAGAAACGGCTGCCTTTACAAAATGGGATTAGGATTAAAACATGGCTTTTCTAGGGTATATACATCATTTCAAACCAGCAAAAAATGTATCCAAGGAAAAGAAAGAAAAAATCATGATTTGCAAAGTACACTTCAACAAGTAGTTATAGAACAGATTCCAGAGTTTGTTATGGTTTACCCTTCCACAATTTCAGATTTTTCCTTCTAGCTACTCGAAAACACTGGAGCCTAGAAGAATTTTTTTTCTTTTTTTGTGAAAAATAATATATATGCAAAAAAGCAATAAATTTCAAAGCACAACGCAACAATTAATTGTAGAACAGATTTCAAAGTTTTGTATGGGTTACAATTCCACAAGTTTAGGTTTTTTACTTCTAACTGCTCTAAGACACTGGAGACTAAAAGAAATATCAATATAATGATTCAGCACTCATACTTGTTTGTTAAAACTTACCTTCTCTGTGTAACTCCACTATCATCTTTGATCTTCTTTCCACTCTTTAAGGGTATTTGGGCTATGACCATTCTACATTTTTTCATTTTCATTTCCATTTCATTTTCATTTGGAAGGGGCTGTCGATAATATGGGATAGGGGGATGGAACTAGTTGATGTCCTGGAGAGACTAGCCCCTCTGCATTTCAGGATTTATCTGGTCCAGGGACCCATTTGGAGGTTGTAGGTTTCTGGAAAGTTACCCTAGTGCATGGAACCTTTGTAGAATCTTATATAATGCCCTAAGTGTTCTTTAGGATTGGCTGGTATGGTTTTTGTTGGGTTTGGCAAGTTATGGTAGATAGCAATGTCTAACTGAAGCTTGTATACGAGTGACCTCCAAAGTGGCCTCTCAACTCTATTTGAACTCTCTCAGCCACTGATACCTTATTTGTTACACTTTTTTCCCCTTTTGGTCAGGATGGCATTGTTGATTCCATGGTACCAGGGCCAGACTCACCCCTGAGAGTCACATCCCATGCCACCAGGGAGACTTTCACCCCTGGATGTCATGTCCTATGTAGAGGGGAGGGCAATGGTTTCACTTGCGGAGTTGGGCTCAGAGAGAGAGAGCTACTCTGAGCAACAAAAGAGGTCCTCCAGAAGTAACTCTTAGGCATACCTATAGGTAGGCTAAGCTTCTCTGCTACATACATAAGCTTCACAAGAGAAAGCCTAAAGATCAAAGGCTTGGCCTATTGATTTGGGTGTTTGTAATGTTTGACACAGTATCAGGGGTTTCCCCGGTGGTGAAGTTCAATAGTTCCATATTTTTTCTCCCATCCCTCAAGGAACTTTGCCAGTACACTTTGATTATCTGCTTAATATATTCTGGGATCATACAAAACTTTCAATATTCCATAGCCTTGGTTCCCCCATCCCCATCCCACATACCACGCCTGCTCCCCTCACTGATCAGGAAAAGCATCTACAGCGAGTATTCTACCATTTCCAGGGCAGCTGATGTCTTCTTGACTTCTCTACTTCTCCTCATTGCAGCCTAGTGGGATGATCATTGAAATAGTGTGACACGTATACAAATTACCATGTGATTATTTTAAACAGACATGAGGTAATTCAACAGCAATTCAGATATTTTCAAAACTTGTGAATCACTTCATTTCCTGAATGTTTCAAGGAAAAGTGTAGGTAGTGGCTTAAAATGTGATTTGCCTCATAAAGATAATGCTAGGCCTTAGATGAGCTCAGAATAGGAATTTGAATTTCTATGATTGCTTTCCTAATTTAATTATGTTATACTACAAAACTATAACAAATAAATTACATTTCACTTCTAATATTTGATTTGAAACAACAACCAACCAGTTGGATTGTTGCCACTGGACATTATTTTTATCTTGTTAGATTAAAGGCCTATGCGTTATAGTTAATTTTTTATGTGTTAGTATATATAAAGCTCAAAATATAGAGCTTGGCACATAAAAAGTATTCAGTAAATTTCAGATAATTATAATTATTATTATGTGTTTCACTAACAGTGTTTATGTTACTTTTATAGAGAAATAGTATTTCCTATTGAAGACATATTAAGCAACACATGACTCTTATAGGACTATATGATGAAACTTTGAAAATATTAAATTTTAGATAAAGGAATTAGATATTTTTAATGTTCATTTTATTCTTTGTCATGACTCACTATCCTCAAACTAATAAAACATTTAATAAATTTTAGAAAAATTTCCTTTTTCACTTAGAAACCTAACCCAATATATTACTCTTTAATTATGTGAATAAAATATTTCCCTTGGCACTACTGACCCACTAACCTTTGTATTTGACTTCAGAGGTTATCTTCACTGTTTATTTAAAGGGAAAACAGTAACTCAGAGCAAATGGCTGGTGGTTTTATAACTTATGTTAGACTCCTTATTCAGTTAGTGACACTGTTTATTTTTATTTTTATTTTTTTACTTTTTGAAGTTAGTCTTCAAAAAAAAGTTGCTATACCCTCTGGAAATACTAATAAGAAATGGTCTACTTGGTTCACATGCTGTCGTGTTGCATTGGCATCAGGAAAAGGACTCACATATTGGTCACAAAAAGCAAATTAATCTAATTCTTAGCTGGCAAAAATTTGAAAGGCTGAATGACAGAATTGCTATTCAAAGAGATCTTGACAAGGCAGAATGGTAGCCCAAACCAATGAGAGGAGGTGTAGCAGGAACACAGGTAGACATGCTTGATGATACTTCATGTGAAAAGATCCTAAGAAGCACTTTTAACTTAATGCCCAGTGTGAGCTACTGAGAAAGCAAATCTAATCCTGGATTGGCATTTCTCCACAAAAGGAGAAATGTACCACAGTCAAGGGCTGTAATTACTCCGCTGTTCTCTACTTTGTCCAGCAACCTCTGGAGGAGTGGGCATGCCACATACTGTCCATGGAAAAGCACTTGAGAAAACTGAGGAAGTGTAGCCTGGAGAGTGGAGGGCAGGTGTGGGGTCCAGGTATGGTGGACCTGAAGCTTATTTATTTGGAGGGCCTTCTTTAGAAGGAGCTCATGCAAGTGAAGCATCCTAAAGCTTAAGTTTCATTAGCTTCCTGGTAACCCTGTCTCTTTCTGGTGGAGGATAGATTTAATAGGCACAAAAGTGGTTTTTGTTTGTTTTTTAAATTGAAAGGCAGAGGGAGCTGACTGCTGTTCTACTGCTCCAGAAGGAAGAAATAGGACCAATGGATCTACTTTGAGGGAAGAATTTAACCAGGAATGAACAGCCTTTTGAAGAGTAAGCAACTTATCTCTAGACGTATGCAACATAGGTTGATCCCTGTGGGGAGGTTCCCTGCCTGTGAAGGAATCTGGACTAGATGTAGGATTTCAAACTATGCTCAGCAGTGCCTGGAGTTCTTAGGGAAAATAAGACAGGGACTTTTCCTTCAGGCAGAATAGTAACCTGAAACTGTTTTGTTTTTTAAGCTTCAATAAGATATCATTTGTATCACGACTTCTTAGAAAGAGAGGAAACAAAACAAAACAGAACAAGGGGGAGAAGGAAGAAGAAGAGGAGAGGAAGAGTTTGTTTGAAAACTAGACACTCTGGGTTTAAAGGTCTCCTTTAATCTGTAAACTTCGGTTACCCTAAACTATCCTTGTCTCCTATTGAGAAGGCTGGCAAGCCCCCAGAGATTATTACAAGAAAGCTGCTTTCAGGTTTTTCATCCCTTCTCATCGTTGTATTGTGTGGTGTGTACACAGTAGTTCCTGTTTTAAATGTGAACCACCAAAGCATATTTAAATTCAATCCTAGTCCCTGCAACTTCAAATAATTCAAAATAAGTAATGAAGTGGTCTTTTAAAATCGTATCACCTATACTGCACTGAGTGCCTGTTTTGAGGAAAGCACACTGTAAAGTCTTGAAGAGCAGAGACCATTATTTTCTTAATCTCGACAGCGCTCCACATCCATTCACGTCTACAGCAGGTTCTGTGACAGAGGTTCACAACAAGTGTGAGAATTGGGTGTGTAAATGCTGGGGAGAAGGGCAAAAGATTCATTTCAAGGGGACTAAGAAAGATTTCTTGATGGAGGTTGCATTTGATCAGTTGTTTGACTTCAGACTGTATTATTTCTGGTAGTTTAAGGAAGGGGTAGGATGGCAGAATGTAGGGTATCTTAACAGTAACAGGAGCAAAATAGCTTCTTTTTATTAAATTAACAGTCTTTAAGTTAAAACAGAAAATATGTGCTAATCATAGAAGTTTGAAGACAGTACGTTCATAATAAACGTTAGTCATTTTTCCCATGTGCCAGATAAAGTGCTGTACACTGTACATTTTAAGTTTCATAAAACCTCATGAAGGATGTGCAAACTATTATCATCCCATTTTATAAATCAAGATTTAGAAAGTTAAAACAACTTGCCAAAGATTACAAAGCTAATAAACAGAGGAACCAGGTCTTGAACTGTGTTTGTCTGATCTCAAAACCTTTTTAAACACCACACTAACTTTTAGAAAGAACATGTGATATTATTAATAATTCTGCCAGTAAGTAGCAAATACTATTAATATGTTCCTGTAATTCTATCTAATCTTTTAATGTTTGTTTTAAACAAAGTTATAGAATATATAACATTAACTTTTTAACATTATGAAATTTTTCCAACGTGTGTTAATTGAGATCCTCCAAGAAGCAGATTTCAAGATGCGATTAAACATACATGAATTTTTAAAGAGAAATGCTGTGAGAGAAAATGTGGAGGGAACTGAGGAAGGCTTTCAGACTGGGATGCCATTGTCACCCTAAGTGAAGGAGAAAGGGAAGGAAGGTTGGATCCATGCATCCTGGATCTCCATGTGGTCTAAGCAAAATTCAGCAGGCATCAGGAAATACTTGAACCAAAGTCAGCAATCTGCATAGCCCCATGTCTCCCAGGAATAAGCACCCTCAGTCATTGGCTGGGAGCAACTTGTGGAAGCATGGCCTAGGGCAAATGCAATAATGGCTTTCAAAGTGCAGTCGCTGAGGCTCCCAGCCAATTTAAATTCCTGTAGTTGGAGGTCTGTCAGGCACATTCTCATGGCTGCTACCCCATGTTAATGACTAAAATTTCATATTAAAAGGCTGCATAATACACCATCTGTGAAGTCCCATGATTTCATCTTCTGTTTTGTGTATGTATGTTGGTTATTTAGAATCTGAAAATGAACATATTTTTAATGTCTAGAATTAATGGGTCAACAGGATATTTTTTTGTCTTACTGGTCTTGATGAACTTTGCCAAATTGTTTTCAGGAAATACACTGATGTTGCTAGACTGGGATTTGTGGGGATGAGGGAATTATGGCTGGGTAGGCGGGTTGAAGCCAGATTTAGAAGGGGTTTGAATGTGAAGCTGGGACCTTTCAAATTTGTTTTGTTTCACTGAAGAGCTTGGAATTAAATTGAATTGATATTCTAACCCCTTTCCATTGCAGGCATGATATGGGCTGAATGTAAGGAAATTTGGACTCAAGGACCCAAAGAATACTTGTTTGAATTGTGGAATATGCTTGATTTTGGTATGTTAGCAATTTTTACAGCATCTTTCATTGCAAGATTCATGGCATTTTGGCATGCTTCCAAAGCCCAGAGCATCATTGATGCAAACGATACTTTGAAGGATTTAACAAAAGTTACGTTGGGAGACAATGTGAAATACTACAATTTGGGTGAGTTTATAGTACTGAGTCAATATAAGTTAATAAGAATGCAGACCTTTATTATAAAAGCAGATGTTCAATAGTAGGCTTCTCTCCAGTTCTCTTAAAATTGTGGGTCATTTTCCAGCTTCTTCACAGTATCTATGTCTGAATAAGCTTCCTTTCTGCCTCTTCCTTTGATTTTTCTATTTGCTAGAAAACTCTCTTAATCACAATAATTCCCTCCTTTTATCTTTCAGATCAATAGGCTAACTACCAAAACACATTAAGAATCCCCGTTTTATGTCTCAGATTTATTTTTTCCTTGTCTATTAAAAGTAGTTCATATTTGAGTACCATTTCCATCTAAATCATATAAGCCTTTTAAAAGCAAGCAATTGCTATTTTGGTCTCTGAGAGGATGCTCCAATAAATAGCATTACTCTTTCTTACCCAGGCTTTGAAATAGTAGAAAATTAAAGAAAAATGTTAACACAAAGGCCAAATTATCACCACTTACATTGATAAAGTTCAAATTGGATGACATGGTTCTGGGTCTGTTAGCCATTGGACTCATTAGTACTGAAACCCAGAATTAGGTAGATGTATCCTTCAACTACCAGATAGCAGAGGACCAGGGCAGTCCTCCCCACCAAGAGGGCAGGTCAAGTGCCTGACTGTGTGAGCCTCCTCCATGGAGGACCAGAGGATCCCCAAGAGAAAGAAGGCAGAGCTGACCTGCTGTGGCCAGTTATTCAGCCTAATTTAGCAATCAGATATCACTCCACCTCCCTAAAAGGAAAACGACTAAAGGATGGAAATGGATTTAATGATCTGCTCACAGAAAGTCCCTCCACACAGAAACCTGGTGTGGAGAAAATATATCCCCTTACTGATTTTAAATCATCTTTTAAGAAATCAGTTAGTATTCAGTTGACACCTTGTTGCGTTTGTTGGCTGCATCACATAAGGGCTCCTTTTTATCGTTAATTTTTATCATTTAATGTTTAACAAAATTAAAAACATGTAGTTTAAGAAATTCAAAACTATTTATATACTACACTTATATTCAAAGCAATATAAAAAGGCAAACTGTTTTTATTAGTTTCTTGTTATCCTTTCCTAATTATACATCTCAGCAAATAAGCAAATAGAATTGTATAATCTTATTTTTCCCTTTCTTACACGCTGTTTTACATCTTTCTTCATAGTAGTTCCTTAATTGGGTTTTTGATGACCTGATGTAATGTCAGAACATTTATAAATGAATAATTATTACATTTTATAATAAAATAGATATGCTTAGTGACCAATAAAAATTAGTTCTAGTAAAGTTTAAATAACTACAATGTATTTCACGAGCACAAAATTACATGGTCTCGGGTGGGTCATGGTGGCTCAGCAGGCAGAGTTCTTGCCTGTCATGGGAGAGACCTGGGTTCAATTCCCAGTGCCTGCCTATGCAAAAAAAAAAACAAAAAACAACATGGTCACCTTTCTCTTTCATTGTAGTTCAAGATTAAATAGCAAAGGTACCATTCATTAGCTGTCTTCCCCTTTCTAAACACTTAACATATGTTGCCTTTGTTTAATTCTCCGAATGGATTGGTGGAGGAGATATTATGTAATTTTTAAAAAGGGAGAAATACAGCTGAGCAGCTAATTTGCACTAGGTCTTCGGGTTGATATATATAAGCTACAATTCGAACAGATATTTTTCTGAGTCCATATAAGCTCTTAACCATTATGCTATACTGTTATGGAAAACTGCCAAAAAAACAAGAAGGAATTCTTCTCAATAAATTCAGAAGATAAAATATGCTTGACACTTAAGAAGCTCTTTACATTCAGAGTCTTCAATTTGGAACTGGATTGTTAATGTAGTTATATTTCTTTCCAAGAAAAGAAGTTTTAAGTAAACAGCATGAAGAAACCCACCCAAACTCTTGTATTTCTTTTTTCCCAGCCAGGATAAAGTGGGACCCCTCCGATCCTCAAATTATATCTGAAGGTCTTTATGCAATTGCTGTGGTTTTAAGTTTCTCCAGAATTGCTTATATTTTACCAGCAAATGAAAGCTTTGGACCTCTGCAAATATCACTTGGAAGAACAGTGAAAGACATCTTCAAATTCATGGTCATATTTATCATGGTGTTTGTGGCTTTTATGATTGGAATGTTCAACCTCTACTCCTACTACATTGGTGCAAAACAAAATGAAGCCTTCACTACGTATGTGCTCTCAGATGTTTTGCTGATGGTGTTTGCAGATTAAATAAATGTTAGTTTAACAGTGTTCATTTATGTCCATGGGATAAATAATGCTTTGGTAAAGACTTCCCCTCTAGTTCCTCTTCAGCAAAATGTAAGGATTTTAAAATAAGTTGGAAGAACTCTATAATGTAAGTACCTTCCTACTGAATAATAATAGCTAGTTTTTTTAGAGGTAGGTATTGTAGTAAATACCTCACATGCATTATTATATTGTCCTCACTTCACAGAAAGAAGAAACTGAAATTTGGAAAAGTTAAATAATTTGCCCAATGTGGCAAAACTAGTATGAGGAAGAGCCAGGGCTTAACTCCCTCTGCTGACGTTGGTGCCTGTGCTCTCGCCCCTGTGCCCTGCTGCCTTCTGGGCATTGGCTCTGCTAACAGCCGCTTTCCTTTCGCCTTCTCGGGTCTCACCATTGAAAAGATCTAAGCTATCATCAGGGACAAACGTTTTGACTTACGTTCACCATGGACGCATCTGTTCTTTTTAATACATTTTTAAAACATTAGGCTTTCAGTGTTACAATGAGAAGCATCAACTGAAGCTTAACCTATTATTTTCTGCATTCTTCTAAAGTGCAGTTTGTCAGGAAATGAAACCACATAGATAAGCGGATCAGCTTAGCCTGTTCAGTAATTTTACCCAAAGCATTGAAATCCTTAAGATATGTCAGTGATTTTGGTAATGTTGTCTGTGTTTATATGTAATTTTTCTTTAAGACATATACTATCATTATCTCTTTATTAGATATAATTGGAAGTATTTAGGAACAAAGAAAACTAAAATGACTAACAAACTGGATTATTTTTATTCAAACTGTATTATTTTTATTAAGCAATACACTTAACACTTCCATCACCAGAGCTATGGATTATTTAAATGTTAATACTTACACCAATGAAATTATTTCCATTGCATTGAGAGCTCATTATGTGCAGATATGGAGCTACATGCTTCAAATGTACAATACTGTCTCATTCTTGCAGTATGTCTTCGATATACAAGTATGCATTTTACAGAAAAAAAAAAGATCCAGAGAAGAAATTTCTCAGGGATACCTAGTAATTTGCAGATACTAAATTGACTCAGTTTTTATGGCAATATTGTCACTTTCTGATTTCCTTTTTTCTCCAGAGTTGAAGAGAGTTTTAAGACACTGTTTTGGGCTATATTTGGACTTTCTGAAGTGAAATCTGTGGTCATCAACTATAATCACAAATTCATTGAAAACATCGGTTATGTTCTTTATGGAGTCTATAATGTTACAATGGTCATTGTTTTGCTAAATATGTTAATTGCAATGATCAACAGTTCATTCCAGGAAATTGAGGTATTATAACAAAAGAAGCATTTCCATTCATTGTTATAGTCTGTGCCTCCATTCTTTACCTATCCCAGGGATCAACTCAGTAGTGGGAGAGAAGGTTGGATTGCTTTCCCTGCTTTGTTCTTTCGGTTTCATATATTTGTTTAACCAGTAATTTAGAAAGTTTTAACTCTTTTCTTCCAAATGCAGCATAGATGGAGTGTGGTAGGGTAGTAAGATAGAAGAAGCAGAAACGTTGTCTGGTACTTTATTGTGCAAAACAAACTTTAGAAATACTATGTCAGCATGATTTTTTTTATACAAAAAGTTTTTACTTACAAATACCACTATTCTCCAAATTTTTCTTTTACAAAGTTCAATTGACCCTTTGTCAAACTGAAAATGATATTCCAAATTTTTATTCCAGAAATCCTGGTCTGTGTCCCAAATTAATTGAATGAGTTATCTGTTGTAGAATAAAAGAATAATTTCTCACTGGTTTTTAAAATGTAGGGAAATACATTTAAATCTTTCTGTGTCTTTATAAATACATGCAAATTTTGAAATGTATAGTGCCGTAAGCCTGGTAAAATTTTAGATTTCAGGAAAATGTGTGTGTGTATGTGTGTTTGTGTGTGTGTGTGTGTGTGTATAGAATGCTACCAACATTTTGAAAAATATCTTGGAGCAGTTTTTGGTCTGAGAACATTTGCAGGGATTGTTGCTTCCCTCTAGCCCCACAATATTAGAAGCAGCTCAGTAATTCTGTTTATGCATTTTCTTTCTGAACTGTCATCTGTATTTTGTATAGGATGATGCTGATGTGGAATGGAAATTTGCAAGGGCCAAACTTTGGTTTTCCTACTTTGAGGAGGGGAGAACACTTCCTGTTCCCTTCAATCTGGTGCCAAGTCCAAAGTCCCTGTTTTATCTCTTACTGAAGTTTAAAAAGTGGATTCCTGAACTGTTCAAGGGTCATAAAAAAGGTTTCCAGGAGGATGCAGAGATGAACAAGGTAATTTGACTTGATAATTTAGAATACTATTTTCAAATGCTGCAACCATTGTAACCACTGTGTAAAAAGAGGCAGCCCATGATGTCATGTCTATCCCCTCTCAGATGCAGTCACATAGCTCAGCATGGTCCTTTTGCTTGGTCTGTTTAACATGATGTGAAAGACAAATTGGAGTTGAGTTTACAGACTACAGCATTTTATTGAAGACATCACAGTTTTGTTGCAGCAAGGGAAGGCAGAAGAGAAATAGCTCTGGGTTTCTATGGATGGCAAACTATTTTTATAGACATAAAAAGGAAGTTAGCCTGGCTCCTATTGAGTGTCCATCTTACAGGGGCAGGTTGGCTTTATTTTTATTGGGTTAAAGGTAATGATGGCTATCTGGATCAGCTGCCTTCATGGGGATTTTGAATTCCAAAACATAAAGAGGAAACTCAAGAGGACCTGGGAATTTTTTGTTGTTGTTGACTCCAAGGATTCCCCAAGGCTTTCTCTACACAATTTTGTTAATTTCCCCCCTTTGTTAGTCTTTCATCACCACTAAGTCTCTCATGTGTCATCACTGATTTTATGGGTTAGCTAAAGTTTGAGATTTTTGTTGTCACATTCACTGTGGTTTTGTATCCTCAGCTGTACTATTTGTCTATTTGGAGGCTGTGGAGAAGCATTTAAATGTAGAAAGACCTAACAGTCAATAAAGGATATTATGAATATAATTAAGAGGAAAACAAGTGCCCCTATTAGGACATTTCTGAGCCAAGTCCCCATGACTCTAAAAACCAACCAAAAAGAGATCAGATCAATCAAATTCATGAGGTATGTAAGCTGATGTGGCTGCTTCTCCAGCATGGGGTTGCTGTTGCCACTACCTCATGATAAACAGCTTAACTGCCACTGACAACTATACAGCACTGGGTCCCCACTAGTTGCACACACCTGCTTGGGAACTCAAAATATAGTCTAATGCCAATCAAATTTTGTAGAGTCATTTTGTGATGATCTAATAATTAATTAGCTAGTGAGCTGATGGGCCTGCCCTAGGTGAGACACAGATTTCTTTAACTCGGAAGTTACTTTTCTAATACCATCTGTAATCTTCTTAGTGTATCTTTCAACCCAGGAGTTACCTCCCCAATGCCAAGGGGAACAAACAATATCAAGAATAGAACACCCCATGAGTTTAACCTGAGTTATGGGTTTTCCCATGATCCATTTAGAGCTGTTTCTAGTCTGGCAATAGTCTCTACACAAGTTTTTATAATATGGAAAAGACCATTAGAGCCCTCATGTTTCTAATTTTCCCTTTTGGAAGCGTACCATAATTTTGGGAACAGCCTAAGCTGTTATATTTAGCCTAAGCTAAATATATATATAGCTTACATATATAAGCTATATAACAGGAACCCAATTTGCCAAGTAGTATTTTGCATCTCTTGTGTCCACGTACAAAATAATGACCTAAACGAACTTAAGAAGGGTATATGTTGCCTTTAAGGAAGGGGATATTGGCATGTAGAATTGATTTGGTATAAACTCTAAAAAGATGATCATAACAATCTTCTTCATTATTAGCTGATATCTTAGTCCTATTTAAGTAACAATTTTCTTTGCTTGAACTTTCAGTCCACCAGAAATTTGTGCTTTGAGTAGAATAAGCTCTTGTGTTATTAAACCTTGGGTAAAATTATGTCTCTAAAGGGGGTCTAGACCATATAGTGTGTTCTTGGTTCATGAAAATAAAAGATGTCTTGTCATATAGAAACCAAACATTTGCTGTGGACTACAAGGCAGCCATTTCAATCTGTCTGGTTTCTAGTAAAAACAAATTCCTTGGGTTAGAGAGGCCACATTGTAATCCCAGTCTTGGGGGATCTTAAGGTACAGTCCAGAGTCAATTCAAAAAAGGAGATCTATTGGATTGGGTATCTGATGTTTCTAATCAGGGCCAAGTCTACAAGTGTGAGGGGATGGTTATTATAGGAATATTTGTTTTAGGACTAAATGGAGATGGGCATGGACCCAGCAGTGACTCTGAGTGGTTTCATTTGCTATAAGGTGTGCTAGAAGGACAAAGGAATCATATTCAAGGTAGGAGTACACAGAAAAGACACAAGGTAAGGTGAGAGAAAACAGAATCATGGTGAAGGTAGGGTATTATTGGGCATTGTAAGAGGCCTAGCATGAATGAGAGAATGTTTAGACAGATGGCAAAAAGGATGAGATAGAGAATAGCATAAGGAAATTCAGATGTGTCTTGATCCACGATCTTGGGTGTCATCTACTTGTTCCAATCTCTTGGGCAGAAGCTGTCTACTCCAGTCTTCCTGTCTATTTTACTTGAGATCCAAAATGGGAGTAACATCTCAAGGGCTTGAAGCATGTTTTAGTTGTGACAGGTGGATCCAGGAGTTAATCCCCTGTAGCTTTACTGCGATAGTGGTGGTCAATAAAACTTAATAAGGTCCTTTCCATCTAGGTTCTAAAGCAGTCTTTCATTGATATCTCTTCCCGTTATCAAGTCTCTGGGTTGAAAGTGATGTAGAGTCCACTGTAGAGGAATCTCAGGAAAGGCAGCCTACATCTGTGAATGGTGGAACTGAGTAATTGCAATTAGTCCATTACAGTAATTAGCAATTTCACATAGCCATAGAGTCGAATCCGTTAAGTAGTAGAATTAACTAAGCCTCATGGATCATCCAATTATGACTTCATAGAGGGTTAGCTGGTATTTTCCTGATGGACTACATCTTATGGCCATGAAGGCTAAGGGAAGAACCCTAGACGAGATTGAAAGAGAGGGAGTAAAATAATTTAGCTAATTTGAGTTTTAAGATACCATTTGTTCATTCTATCTTTCCTGACAATTGACGACAGTAGGGAGACTGAAGCTTTTGCTGGATAGGTGAGACTTTGCAAAGTTCCTTGATTGTGGTTCCAGGAAGGTAGGAGCATCTATTGCACTTGAGAGAATAGCAGGAGTTCTCCAGGTGAGGAAAATGAAAGCTAATTGTGTTTAGTTACTGTGAGGGCAGTAGCCTTGTGATAAGGAAAAGCTTCTATCCATTCAGACAATAGACATACAATAACAAGGGCATATTTGTATTCCATAGAAGGGTAGGGTTGTGTAAAGTCTATTGAAAGATGACCAAAAGGGCCCTGTTGGTCGAGTTATTTGACCTTGTTCCACCTTTACAGTTTTATCAGGGTTATGTTAATGGGCAGGTAGACCATAATTTATATACTCATCTTGCTTCTCTTTTAAAATCCCCTCCCCACCTTTTTTTTTTCTGAAGATGTAGTTCTTACCTGTAGTTGATTGAAGGAACTTTCAGAGGTTCATCAGAGTAAAACAATGTAACTGACAAGGGAATTTGATTCTTTTTGTGACATGTAGCATTAACAAAAAACAAAACCAAACCTAAAATCATGACTAGTAATACCATACTGTTTTCTAATATCATGCAAATGAGAGTATCAGGACATATCATAGACAGAACATTGTCAAATCTCTAAGAATTTTATATAATCTCTAAATATTTATATGAATAACATTTTACTCATACAAATTTAACAAAAGGTTAGAAAATCCCTTTTAATTTGGCAATACTTCCCATGTAACTCTTAACATATCGAATGAACCTAATTACTTCTAGCATCTCCTTTTTTATAAGGGGAGAGAAAAAAATCCTTTGTGATTTTCTCAGGGCCCTCTGGAAAATCTCAGTCAGTTTGAAATTAAAAAAAAAAAGAGATATCCTTTAGGGTTTGATTTTTGAGAAGGCAAAATGTTAAAAGTTGTAGGGAAGTTTGAACTCTTGACTAATTAGGATTGTTGGTTATAAAGGTTTATACCTGCTTAAGCAAAGTAACCTTAAAAGATTTTAAAAGTAAATATAGGAGAGACCATGATTGTACAAAAAGAAACAAAGCATAATTCTTTTAAAAGTGAGACTTGTTCACTTAAACAAAGGAAAAGGTCAATATAAATATCAATAAGGATATTATTCTGACATGACATAGAGTCTTGGACTTCTAGGCAGATTACTCAGATGGTTAAGAAAAACCTTTTATCATCTCTTACAGACCAATAATCCAAGAAAATTTAATCATTTTAACAGAGAGAAAACAAAATTCTAGTTTTAATGAATTTGATTTGAAAGCTCTTAAGAAAATCATATAAATAAGCCTATCGAGTCTTAGCACTGACCATGGCAAATAAAATTCATTTCCACAAACCTTCTACAGCTTTCTACATCCATTTAGGTTTATTCTACACCTTCCTACTTCACATTCAGCAATATCAAGTCAATTATTTTAGGACAAAACTACTCTTTTTTCCCTAACAAAACTCTATTTTGCCTATATACTTCTGTTCCCCAAAAGATCTTGGAAATTATCTTCAAGCCACCATCCTACATAACACGATAACTCTTGAAGTTTATCAAAACAATAACTCAATTTGGTTAAATACATATTTATATTGTCTTCATTTTAAATATCTAGTAGATATAAAACACTAGCATATTGGATCAGCAAACTTACATAAATTTAGGAAGAACATACCCAAGCAGAATAAATCGTATGCTTCTATCATACTTAGCATTGACAATTTAGAAGGCTTAGCTATTTGTTGTTTTCTTTTGTTTTGTTTGCATGGGCAGGCACTGGGAAACAAACCCAGGTCTCTGGCATGGCAGGTGAGAACTCTGCCACTGAGCCACCATGGCCAGCCCGACATAGCTGTTTTTATTTAACTAACAATATTAAATTAGTCCTGTTTGCCAAAGGTTTACCTAGATTATGTACACTTGAATTTTTAAAATACTAAGAATTAATTTTAAGAACACTCTTTTTACATTTTGGAATTCAGATTCCTTCATTTCTGGGACTTCAGGAGTATTAGTTTATAAATAAGCACCTAATTATCTTTAAGCAATTTGAATAGAACTCTTTTAAGAATTTTTATTTGTTAATTTGGTATTACCATCCAAAAGTAGAAAAATAACATCAAAATAATCTGACAGACAGCAATAGAGAGCTTAAAGCTTCAGTTTAAAAACATTTCCAGGTATGAGTAAGACGTAAAAGAACCAAAATACAAAATTCAGTAGTTTATAAAGAGTTGGCTTTCTCTTCTTTCTCCACTCTTATATTGTTATCAGAATTATTGCTCTTGGTATATAGGACAGTTGAGTTTACTTCTGTAATATGAGGGCTGAAGTTTTTCCATCATAATTGTGGAGGAGAATTTGAAGATTTTCTTTGCCCTGATGTGTAATCTTACAGAAGCTTTGCCCTATTCTTCCAGCCTAGTTTACACTCAGATTTACTGTGGAAAGAGGAATCTTGTAGGTCACGTTCCAGGTCAGTCCAATCAGTTTTTGCCATCCAGACTTTAGTATCTGAGGTTTTGACCAACATGTATACAAGCTGATATAGGTCAGGTAGCCCTAGATCATATGCATCCCAAAGAATGCTAAATTCTTCTATGCATATTTGCTGGTCTTATTTGGGGAAATCTTTAATTATTGTTCTTAATTAAGTTTAGGTCCAAGGTTTAAATTTTGCTCTAGAGGGCAGCCAGCTTCCATAGCAGGCTTAATCCTTTAAGGAGCTTGGAGTAGGTCATTTTCCCTCAGGGGGTCAAGAGGAATTCATTAGGTCAACTATGGGGAGGTATGAGTTTGGTTTGGAGTTCTTTCCCCTTTGTCCTATTTTTGGCTTTTTATTTTTCTAATGAACCTTTAAGTGAACCTATGATAGAGGCAGATTGTCCTTTAGCAGCCTCCAAGTACCAACCTTAGATTCCCCTTTTTCTATTTTTCTCTTAAGGCACCTTTCAAACGCGTGATTTTGTTCCTATAAAGTTTCTCAAAGTGGCCACTACAATGACAAACAGCTCTTCATCAGATTCCCCCATGAACAGAAAGTCACAGGTCCATGGTGTGAGTATATATGAAAAGGTGTTTTAGCAGGAGAAGGAGAGAGAGATTAAGAGCAGAAGATCCCATTCTGCTGCGGTCAGATGAAATGACTCTTGGGCCCTGAGCCTTTCAGCTCCGTCACTTGAATACTACTCTGAACTTAGCGGGATCCCTGGTAAATGGAAATTCCAGATGGGTGTCTTAACTGAGCACAGGCAGCATAATGGGTAGAAAAAGAGGCTCATTACACAGGAGCATGAGGACTGGCAAACTACTTGCTATGTGACCCAGGCTGGGAGTCAGCCTGGTGGGCCTCATGGATTCCCAAATCCTATGCCTCCCAGCCAGACAGAAAATTAAAGAGCTAGAGGGAGAAATGAAATGAAATAGAATGGCAGGTCTAATAATATAACTAAAACCAAACCCAAGTCTAGAATAAAAGGTGACTAAACTCAATGCAAACTGCAGAGTTCAAATATAGGAAGGGGTTACCTCAAGGGATGCAGGGTCTTGATGACCTCACAGCAAACATAAAAGGGCCTTTCATGGATATCTTACCTGGCCTGTTGCCAGAGCCTGCAGCCCCAAAGAGCACCTTCTATTTCTTGCTGGGCTTCCAAACTTGTGAAAAACAAACTGGAGTTGAGTTTGCAGACTACAGCATTTTATTCGGGATACCAAAATTTTACTGCAGCAAAAGAAGCCAGAACACAGGAAGAATTGGGCTTCTAGTGATGGCAAATTTTTATAGACATAAAAAGGAAATGAGTTTGAATACTATTTGTTGGTTGAAGGTTTGTCCATTTTATATGGGTGGGTTTAGGTCAGGTGGGCTCTATTTTGTATTGGGTCAAAGGTAATGAACTAGGGACTTGATTAACCCTCTAGGTGAGCTGCTTTGGTGTGGGGATTTTGAATTTTAAAAGATAAAGGGAAAACTCAAGAGGGCATGAGTTTTTTATTCAAAGGGTTCCCAAGAGATTTCCCTATACAATTTTATCAATGAGTACACTGGACATTTCCTATTTAAAAGATTATAAGGGAAATGCATGAAATGTAACTAAAATACTGTATTATATTGTAGTGTATCTGGAGTGGCTCCTGAAAGGGAGAGCTATCCCTTAATTAACCTTTAATTCATACAACATGTTAAGCATCAGTACCTGATTATGATGCAGAGGAACGTGGCAGATCTTAAATAATTTTTACATTGAAAGGTTCAAAAATCAATTACTGGGCCGTGCAATGGTGGCTCAGTGGCAGAATTCTTACCTGCCATGCTGGAGACCTGAGTTCAATTCCTGGAGCCTGCCCATACCCAAAAATACATAAATAAATAAATTACTCACATGCAATGTGGAAGACACCAGGCTTAGCAGTAGTTCAAGAAAGAAAAGCTGAAGATGCTAATTGGAAACAATAATCATACCAGGCAAGGCAATTTGAAGAAGCAATAAAATGTGTAGTGATTAGATGAGGGAGCAGGATGATCACAGTATGGTAGAAATATTTAGGCCACAGGTGGAATGTTGTGTTTAACTGGACAGTCTATTCTATGCCAAGAACTCTGCTGGGTGCAGAACACTACATTGCAGGAGATGCACTGAAATACTAGATGCCTCCAGAGGAGGAGGAACGGGGGGGACATGTCATATGAAGAGGAACTGGAGGAGTTGGCTGTTTAGTCTAAAGAAGGAAGGCTGAAGGGGAACATGACAAATATCATTAGAATTTTTAAGGTTGACTAGGAGTACACTTGTTTATGTTTTGCTCTGTCCTGTCAAAATTAGGTAGTGAGGCACTGGGGAAAAGTTACAAATAGTACAATTTTAGTTATATGTAAGAACGAACTTGTCACAATAAGATTTGCTCACCAAAGTGGCAGGCTACCTCAAGAAGTCATGAGCTCCTTAACATAGCAGCTTGTAAGACAAATACTGGATGACTGCCATTAAGAATTTCTAAAAGATATTTTTATACTGGGTGGGCAATTGGGCTAACCGATTTTAAATGTTCTTTAACATTCTGAGATTGTCATTTAATAAAAGGGGAACATTATAATTCCTACTGTTTTCCACTTAAGACTTGGGATGCTCAAATACGGGCATATTTTGGAGTTATTGCAAGTAGAGTGTATTTAGCATAATTTTTAAAGTCCCTAGGATTTTCAGAATGGTAAACAAGCATTGGCTTTAACTGAAAGTCACCAGCTGCATTAGTCCCTAGTAAGAGAGTCAGCCTGTACTTGGAAACTTTGAAGCCAAGTCTTGACTTTTCTCTAGCTATGAAAGTCCTAGATAGCATCTTCTTCCAATAGAAGTCTGTTTCATCTACACTGAAAATCTGTGGTTCAGTGTAGCCACCTTCATCAGTGATCTTAGCAAGATCTTCTGGATACCTTGCTGCAGCTTCTGCAAAGTGCGTCTGCTTCACTTTGATGTTATAGAGATGATTTCTTTCCTTAAATCTCATGAATCCATCTCTGTTAGCTTCACACTTTCCCTCTGCAGTTTCCTAACCTTTCTAGGCCTTCATAGAATTAAAGGAAGTTAGGGCCTTTCCCTGGATGAGGCTTTGGCTTAAGAGAATATTGTGGCTATGTTCTCTCTATATATATTTTATATATATATTCTATTCAATTTTATCCAGACAAGTAAAACTTTCTCCCTATCGGCAATAGGCCTATTTCACTTTCTTATCATTTATGCGTACTCTGGAGCAGCAACTTTAATTTCCTTCAAGAGCTTTTTGCATTCACAACTTGGCTAATTGGTGCAAAAGGCTTAGCATTTGACATACTTAAGCTTAATCATTTCTAGTTTTCAGTTTAAAGTGAGAAATATGCGACTCTTCCTTTCACTTGAACACATAGAGGGCATTGTAGAGCCATTAATAGACCTAATTTCAGTATTATTGTATCTCAGGCAATAGGGAAGCACGAGGAGAGGGAGAGAGATGGGGGAATAGCTGGTTTGGTGGAGCAGTCAGAACACATTCATTTATCCATTGAATTCACCGTCTTATATATGGGCAAGGCTTGTGGTGCCTCAAAACACATATTACTAATCAGATCACTGTAACAGATAATGAAAAAGTCTGAAATATTGTGAAAATTAACAAAAAGTGACAGAGACATGAACTGAGCACATCCTGTTGGAAAATGCCACTGATGGACTTGCTCAATATTGAGTTGCCAAAAACGTTCAATATGTAAAAAAAAAGCAAAATCTGCAGAGATATTTATACCTATAGTAAATTCTTGGAGCTCTGTTTCTAAACTGTAATATAGGAATAAAAGTTATACTGGGATGATGTCATCAATATGGCAATAAAAAACATCCCTGGGAAAAACCTCCTGAAAGATTCAGTGGAAAAAAAAGGACAAATCTCACTTGCTTAGACCTCCAGAGGAACGTAGAGACTGGAAAAAGACTCCAAAAATGCTGAATTGAAGAAAAAGAAAAATATATCAGGAAACTTCTGTCCCAGACAGGCAGATTCTCTTCCCTCCTCCTCACTTGGTCCCATGTACCCCAGGAAGTGCCAAGAGTCAGAGGCCAGGATCTTCCCACCTTCTACCATAGACACAGACTATATAATCACCCACAGCATGAGTTAAATCTCCACAATGTCCAGATACAGCGACCCAAGTCCACAGAGACTCAGGCAGAATACAAGCCACTGAGGAGTATGGAATATAAAAGGGCTCTAAGGAGGAGCTTCCAAAATGGAGGCTTAGAGATGGATGGCTGAACCTACTCCTATACCCAAAGCAGTGTTAGCTAGGCAAAAACTGTCCAAATCAACTGTCTGGGGATGGAGGAACCAGGGGATAACAGGACAAAAAGCAATGCCCAGGAAGTGTGATATCAAAAGAATGAGAAACTGTGCTAAGAGACTGTGAGTTAATTCCCTTTGTGGCTCCTAGTGCCCATTCCCCCACCCTCAAGAGCAGCAGTGGGTGGCCGGATCCTTGCCTAGTGAGCTGCTGCAGGGTGGGATGGCTGCAGAAGTCCTCTGCCCCAAGTATAGAGGGGTATTCATCTGAGCCAGATATTAATTAGCCAGTGACGTTTCAGCCTCTCCTGATCAGATACCAAAGGCACCTCTATTTCAACTGCTTCAGAGGGGTAATAGCTGAAGATAGTCATCTGCTGAGCAGGCCAGAAAATGCAGGAAAAAAGAGGGCTTTTATGAGTCTTTCCAGACCCTCTCCCTGGGCCCAGTGGATCTGGACTATGTACCTTGCATAAGGTACCTGGCCCTGTTTTGCCTGGAAAATATTGTTGCGCCTTAGTAAAAACCCAAGCAACAACAAAAATCCTAGACGAGAAGGAGAAACCAACTTTCAGAATAAATCCATCAAGATAATCAGATGACCAAATATCACCAAAAAATCACACGGTATATGAGAATGCAAGGAGATGTGGCCCAGTCAGAGGAACAAATTAGAAAGTCAGAGGAGACACAGAATTTGTAACAACTAATCAAAGACATTCAAACAAACCTCCTAAATCACTTCAACAAGATGGCTAAAGAGATAAAGGCTATTAAGACACTGAGTGAGCATAAAGAAGAATTTAAAAGCATACAAAGAAAAATAACTGTGGGATGGAATGAACTATAGCCAAAATAAAATTAAAATTATCATAGAGATACACAACAGCAGATTTGAAGAGACAGAAGAACTGAATTCAAACAGACAAAAGAAGAAATGGAGAGAAAAAATGGAAAAGTCTCACAAAATTTTGACAACATGAAGTACACGAACATGTATCACAGGTGTAGAGAAGGGGAAAAAGCCAGGAAGAATATTTGAGGAAATAATGGCTGGAAATTCCCCAACCCTTAATAAAAGACATGAATATGCAAATCTATAAACCCAACACACTCTAAACAGAATAAATCCGAACAGACCCACTCTAAGACATACACTAATCATACTATCAAATGCCAAGTGACAGAATTTTAAAAGCAGCAAGGGAAAAGTGATTCTCCATATAAAAGGGAAACCAAGTAAGACTAATCATCAAAAACCACAGAGATGAGAGACAGTGGTATGATATATTTAAGATACTGAAAGAGAAAAACTGCCAGTCAAGAATTCTCTGGCAAGTCTATCCTTCAAAATGAGGGATAGTTTAAAATATTCAGAGAAAAATAGAAGCTGAGAGAATTTATTAACAAGAAACCTACCCTGTAAAAAATACTATAGGGAGTTCTGCCAGGTGAAAAGAAAGAAAGGAGAGCTTAGAGGAGAGTACAGAAATGAAGATTAGTAAGGGTAACTAAAAGGATAAAAGAGAAGAAAAACAGATCTGAAAAATAAAAGCTAAAAGATAAAATGGTTGATGTAAGTACTGCTTTTATTATAACACTGGATGATAATGGATTAAACCCCCCTATCAAAAGACACTGATTTGCAGAATAGATTAAAAATATGATCAATCTATATGCTATTTACAAGACTCATTTTAGACCCAAGATAAAAATAGGTTGAAAGTGAAAGGATGAAAAAAGATATTCCATGCAAGCAGTAACCAGAAAAAGCTGGCGCAGCTATACTAATATCAACCGAAACAGACCTTAAATGCAAAACTATTATAACAGACAAAGAAGGACACTATATATTAATAAAAGGGGCAATTCACCAAGAAATAACAACCACAAATATTTATGCACTTAACCAAGGTGCCCGAAAGTACATGAGACAAAATTGTAGGGAGTTAATAGGCACCTTTACAATGATATGATAAATGAACTGCCTAGCAGATAATTATAGAACATTGCACACCAAGCAGCAGGATATACATTCTTCCAAGTGCACATGGAACATTCTCCAGAATCGACCACACACTGGGTCACAGAACATCCTAATTTCAAAAGATTGAAATTATAGAAAGCACTTTATCTGACCATGAAGCTGAAAATGACTAACAGCTGGTGAACTGGAAAATTCACAAAAATATGGAGGTCAACACTTAAATGTTTAATGGGTCAAAGAAAAAACTGCAAGAGAAATCAGTAAATTTTATATGTTGTGAATGATATCACAACATATAAAACTTATGGGATGCAGCAAAGACAGTGCTGGGGAGGAAATTTATGGCCCAAAACATTAAAAGGAAGGTGCTAAATTCAAAGATCTAACTGAACACCTGAAGAAACTAAGCCTGAAGCAAGCAGAAAGAAAGATTACAGTGGAAAAAAATGAAATTGAAAACAAAAATCAATAACGAATCAATGAAACCAAAAGTTGCTAATTTCAGATCAATAAAATTGACAACCCCCTTGCTAGAAAGACAAAGTCAAAAAGTCAAAAAGGGAGAAGATGAGAATAAATAAAATTTGAAATGAGAGGTGGGGGCATTACCATGGACCTCAAAGAAATAATAAAGATCATGAGGATATAATGAGCAACTCTATTCCACCAAACTAAAGAACTTTAGATGAAATGGCAAAATTTCCTAGAAACACATTCACAACATACACCGACTCAAGAAGAAATAGAAAATCTCAACAAACCAATCACAAGTAAAGAGATTGAATCAGTCATCAAAAACCTTCCAACAAAGAAAAGCCCAGGACTAGATGGCTCCACAGGTGAATTCTATCAGTCATTCCAAGAATTAAAACCAGTATAGTCAAACTCTTCAAAAAATTGAAGAAGAGGGAACACTATCTAACTCATTCTGTGAGGCTAGTATCACCCTAATACCAAAGCCTGATAAAGATCGCACAGAAAAGATTAGTACAGACCAATTTCTCTAATGAATATAGATGCAAAAAATCCTCAACAAAATACGTGCAAACTGGAATCAACAGCACATTAATAGAATTATATGCCATGACCAAGTAGCTTTTTTCCAGGTTTTCAAGGGTGGTTCAACACAAGAAAATCAATTAATGTAATATAACACATTTAAAAAATTGAAAAGGAAAAACCAAATGGTTATCCAGATTGACACATAAAAGTCATTTGACAAAATCCAGCATCCTATCTTGATTAAAACATTTTGAAAGGTAGGAGTCAAAGGAATCGTCCTCAACATAATATAGGACAAATATGAAAAACCCACAGCAAACAACTTACTCAATGGTTACATACTGAAAGCTTTCCCTCTAAGATGGGGAACAAGACAAAGATGCCCCCTGTCACCACTGTTATTCAACATTGTGTTAGAAGTTCTAACTAGAACAGTTAGGCAAGAAAAAAATAAAAGACATCTAAATTAGAAAGGAAGAAATAAAACTCACTATTTGCAGATGACATGATCCTATATTTAGAATGTCCTCTCAAAAACCATAACATAGCTACTAGAGATAAATTCAGCAAAGTGGCAGGATACAAGATCAACATGCTAAAATCAGTAGTGTTTTATATTAATAATCAGCTACCTGAGAAAGTAATGAAGATTTTAAAATATTCCATTTATAATAGCAACTAAAAGAATCTTATCTAGGAGTAAACTTAACCGAGGATGTAAAAGATCTATACACAGAAAACTTACAAAATTTTGCTAAAAGAAATCAAAGAAGACCTACATAAACCAAAGGAAATTCCCTGTTCATGGGTTGGAAGGCTACATGTCATTAAGATGTCAGTTCTACCCAAATTGATGTATATTGATCTAAAGATTCAATGCAATACAAATAAAAATTCTAACAGCCTACTTTCCAGAAATTGAAAACCTAATTAACAAAATTATTTGGAAGGGTAAGGGGTCTAAAATAGCCAAAAACATCTTGAAAAAGAAGAATGAAATGGGAGAACTCACACTTCCTAATTTTAAAGCATATTGTAAAACCACAAGGTCAAAACAGCATGGTAATGGCATAAAGATACACGTGATCAATGGAATTCAATTGAGAGTTCAGAAACAGACCAACAGATCTGTGGTCAATTGGTTTTTGATAAGGCTGTCAGGTCCATTTAACTGTTACAGAACAGTTCAATAAATGAACTTTAATAAATGGTGCTGGGAGCACTGGATATCTGTATGCATAAAAGTGAAAAAGGATCCCTAATGCACTCTATACAAAAATCAACCCAAATGGATTAAAGACCTAAATATAAGAGCTAGTACCATAAAACTCCTCAAAGAAAATATAGGGAAACATCTTCAAGATCCTGTGATGGTAGTAGCTTTTAAGATCTTACAGCCAAAGCACAAGCAATAAAACAAAAACAAAAACACAGATAAATGGACCTTTTCAAAATGAACTCTTTTGTGCTTCAAAGGACTTTGTCAAAGGGGTGAAAAGGCAGCCTACTCAATGGGAAAAAATATTTGGAAACCATATATCTGATAAGGGTTTGATATCCAGAATATATAAAGAAATCCTACAACTCAACAAGGAAAGGAGCAACAACTGAATTAAAAAATGGGCAAAAGACTTGAATAGACATTTTTCCAATGAGGAAATATAAATGGCTACAAAGCACATGCAAAGACACTCATCTTCACTAGCTATTAGGGAAATGCAAATCAAAACGACATGCAAAAAAGAGATATCATTTCATACCTACTAGAATGGACATTATTAAACAGGAAACTATAAATGTTGGACAGGACGTGGAAAAATGGGAACACTTTTCATTGCTGGTGGGAATGTAAAATAGCATACGGTTTGGCAGTTCCTCAGAACCCTATGTACAGAACTGCCATATGGTCTGTCATCCGGCTATCAGGTATATACCCAGAAGATTTGAAAGCAGGGACATGGACAGACATTTGCATACTGATGTTCATAGCAGTATTATTCACAATTGCCAAAAGATGGAAATGACCCAAGTGTCCATCAGCTGTTGAATGGAGAAGCAAAATGGAGTATATAAAAAAATGGAATATTATTCAACAGTAAGAAGGAATGAAGTCCTGAGGCACATGACATGCTTCATGTTGAATGAAGTAATTCAGGCACAAAAGGACAAATATTGCATGCTCTCAGTAATATGAACTAGTTATGATATGTAAATACAGACATAAAATGTAGAATACAGATTATAAGGAGATAGAATGTGGCTAAAGAATGGGGAGCAGTTGCTTAATATATGCCAAATCTTTAACTAGGTTGTATTTAAATGTTTGGAAATGGATAAAGACAATGGTAGCACATTATTGTGAATATAATGTGCTGAATTATGTGTGTGCATGTGATTGAAAGGGGAAGTTTAGAATCATGTATGTCACCAAAAGGAAAGCTAGAGGTTAAAACATGGGGATGTATAACACAGTGAATCTCAAGGAGAATGAGACTACTAATATACAAATATAAAAAAATTCTTCAACTAACTAGAATAAATGTACAACATTATTACCAGGAGTTAATAATAGAGTGGTATTTGGGGAAAAATTCACTTTTTGTACTCTATGGACTGTGGTTATCAGTTATATCTTAATGCTTTTTTATCAACAGTAATAAGTGTATTAATACCAATGCTAGGGGTCAGCGATGGAGTGGGGTTTTAAGGGTGTGGGATATTTTGAGTTTTCCCTTTTTTTTTTTGAGTAATGGAAGTGTTCTAAAATTGACCTTGGTAATGAATGCACACCTATGTGACAACACTGTGTGTCACTGACTTTATCCTTTGGATGGTCTGTATGGCATGTGAATATCTCTCAATAAAATTGTATTAAAATAAAAAAGTTATCTTTATCATGAAGATCAAATCAAATAAATATGTAAAAGTGCTTTGAAAATTCTAAAGCCCTCTTTAAATGTGATTATGATTATTTTGCTTAGGAATTTGGGGATAATATGCCATCAGCGGCATTCTTTTATATGTATAACTTATAGAACTCAATGGGTTGAATGGCAAAAAGTCCCCTCACTTTACTTATAAAAAGCGTATAATTTATAGATCTGTTTAGAACCATAAGTTGAGAAAATTCAGTGTCCAAAGGCAATATCCATGTGCTTGCCAAAGAGACGAATCCAAAGAGTGTCTCTCATTTAAATTTGCTGGGGAATTAGACCAGACAGTTTTAAAAATAAGGAATGAAAAAGCAGAGAAAATGGTTTTGTAGTTCCAAATGGCCATGCGATTGCACTCATTTTACTGACTACTCAAAGAGAAATGAAAGAAAATTTTGAAATTTTAGAAGTTGTGAAGGCCTTTCAAAATTATTACTTGACAAAAAACAGGTAAGCTAATGTTTGAAAATATGAAGGTCATGTATATCATCAGGCTTATATTTTCATCAAGGGGCAGATGTACAGAAGCAATTTCAAGAAGTAGATAATAGGCATATTAAGGGATTTAATTGGTTATCAACCCAAAGAATCTGTTTTTGAAAGGTGGAAATAAGCATATTTCCAATTAATCAGCAAAAAATAATTATGTATTTTAATACATTTAAGCATTTATGGAAGTTATGAGTTATGGACTATAGGAATAGTGACATAAAAAAGCAAAAATTATAATAAGACAGCCTGTCAGAGATCCACAGGAGGTACAATGAACTCTGTATAGCTCAGGTGTAATGTACACGCATCTAGCAGTGCCTCATTATTTGTCATTAAGAGCCGCTGAAAGAACATTAGCAGGAATTTAATGGCTTTTATGGTTGGCATAGTTCATCGTGAACAATTTGCCCTAGAGATATATTGGCTACCTAATTTGGAGTAGTAAAATCCTCAATGACAAGTTCCTTTGCTTCCTTTCTTGTAGTATGAATGTGATGGGGATACAATAAATGCTTATTACTAAAGGGAGGTTATGAATGAATGCATAAGGAGGAGAGCTATCAGGAAGGACCTACATTCAGCAGATCATAGTGAAAAACCCAAATCACAGCAATTTAACCAAGACAGTTGCTCCCTCCCTCCTCATTTAGCAGTTGCTCCAGAGTGAGGCAGTCCGGAACTGTTAGCGGGGGTGAGTTTGTGATTGTTTTGGATTTTTGTCATAGTCAGATAAAAATGACAGATTCATCTCTAACCGTCACATCTTTCAGGCATGAAGAAAGAATAACAGCAAAGGAAAAGTGGGACATGCTAGCCAAATCTGCTTCTACCCTCAGAAATGACTCCCAACAATTTCTGCTACTATCTCATTGGCCAAAAGTATGCTACATCCCCACCCCATGTAACACACATGCCAAAAAGGAAGGCTATTTTGTTTTGAAGCTGGGTATATTACCTCTTCCAAAAAAATAGGAATACTTTTAATTCCTACCTGACATTCAACCTCCCAGGTTCTTTACTAACATTCTCTGCTACAAGTATACCAAGCATTATCCATTTCAAGTTAGAAGACAAAGGAGAACTTTAGGGTGAGAAACCCTGGAACAGGAACGCTATTAAGATTAAGGCATCTGACTGGGAAGAATCTCCTGAGAACAATATCACAGATAAGAAGGGATATGGTGGGGGCATGGCATGAGTCCTATGTTGATGTCCCTGAGACTGGGGTTCAATGCTGTCTGAGGCTCAGTGACAGTAATGTGGCAATAGGGACTTATAAAATAAAACAGCTAGAATTCAAGAACATAATTCCTGCTTTTCTAAGACAGCCATCACACAAAGGTCAGCTGACAACTTCCAGCAATATCAATGTCAGGATCCCCCTCAGCTTTCAACCCATAATAGCTCTGTTCTTCCTGAGGGCAGCCCCCAATTGGTGCCTGGGCCTGGCAGGGATCCAAGGCCTGCCTATTTCTTGCCAGCACAGATTCCTCGTGTGTGGTCTTTGCAACAAAGTGCCCCATTGGGCCAGCTGGTTTTCTCAGACTGTCATCTTTCCTTTCACTCTGCTTTCACAGCTGAGCCCAGGCTCACAATATGGTGGCTTTACCTTTTCTCTCCCCCCTTCTTTCATAAATATAATCTTTAATATATCTCTTGTACTTCTAACTCTGTGTTGGCATCTGATTCCTATAGACCAAATCAACACTATTATCTACATTATTTTCCTTTGCAATGTGAGCTTATGGTGAACAAAAACTGAGCTATGTTTCACATGGCTTGGTTTTACTTGATACATTGACTGTATGACTGAGAAAATGACTTTTAAAGCAACTATTTATATTTCACGTCATTTTTTCCCCAGTGTTACTGACATGGGCTTTTACAGGAAATTGTTTGGCCCTAATAATGTAATAAGAAAAACTCCCATGGTACAGTCTTTCTTACCCAGTTCACATAGCTTCTGCTTATTCTTAAAGTCTACATTTAAGATGACAAAGTTCCTTTTTCACTCAGACATTATCTTTGACTCCTTGATGGCTAAGATGTTTGGGCTACACAAATACTGCCTTTGCATCTGCTCCAGGTACACCATGGGAATCAGCAGGATGAACCATATAAAATTACTTTTCAAACCAAGTAAGCTGACCTCTGGTTGACAAACATGGTGGCATAAGATCCTCTAGGGTGTCATCCCCTCCCAGAATCTTTCAGCAACTAGCAAAGCTGGCAGAGCCATCTTCCTAAACTCCAGAAACAGTTAAAGGGTTGCAGTAACCTGGGCAAGTTACCAAATTGAGAAAAAGCAGCCTGAAAGATGGTAGGTGAAGCTCATGGTTAGCTTTGCTAACTCCTCCACTGGACTTTCCTCAGTATGGTGTGAAGCCAGCTTATATCACCCCTGTGGATTCCTGACCCTGTTCCAGTTGGGAGCAGAATAACCCTATACACATACGGGGGTACCTGTATGTCAGTGCCAATCTATCCCATAAAAGCTTGAAAGATAGAAGAAGGAAACTTGTCTTGGGCTCCCAGAATTTTTGCTGACAGCAGAGCGCCAAGCCTCCAGGCAGCTAAAGCAGTATAAGAAACAATTCAGTTAAAGCAGGCTGGGGCAATGGACTAGCTGCTTTAAGTCATACAATAGGGCACCCAGGAGGGGGGTGAAAGCCTATTTCAAAAAGAGTAGAGTGGGTATTCAAATTCCTGTAAACTGTAAGTGGGGGAATTCTTAAGGCCATGAGCAAGCAAAGAAGCTCAGGAAAAATAAATGGGCTCTAGGAAGACACAGAGGACCCTGCATTTAGTATTTGCCTCAGGCTGATCTTCTTGATAGGAGCTCTGAAGGAGACTACCAGCCAAAGCAGAGCCAACTTGCCAAGACTGTGAAAGGTGCTTTTTTGCTTCAGTTTGTTTTTATTAGCTTCTGGCACTCAAGGAGAGCTCTGTCATATCACCATCTGGATTCAAACATAAGGAACAGAATTTCAGGGGCTAAACCCCAGAGTTAACACTTTAAATATTAAAATGTACAGTGTGTAATAAAAGATTACAAAACAAAGAAATAGGAAATAATGGCCCATCCAAAGGAACAAGATAAAAATCCAGAAACCATCAGTGAAGAGAACTGTACTTTGGACATCCAGACAAAGACTTAAAAAACTAATGATCCTTAATACAGTCAGTGAAATAAAGGAAAACACAGAGAAAGAACTGAAACATACGAGGAAAGCAGTGAATGAACAATATGAGAACTCTAAGATAGTCAGTAGGAACTGAAATACTGGCATTGACGATCACAATAATAGAAATGAAAAATTCTCTAGAGGGTTTCCATATTAGCCTGGGGCTCGCAATCTTGAACACAGGACAATTCAAATGATTCAGGCTGAGAAGCAGAAAGAAAAAAAAATGACGTGAACAGAACCCTGAGAACCTATGGGACACCATCAAGCATATCAATGTGCTTGTTATGGGAATCCCAGGAGTCAGAGAGAGAGAGAAAGGAGCAGAAGGAATATTCTAAGAAATACTGTCATAAAACTTAGCCAGTTTTGGTGGCTCAGCAGAATTCTTGCCTGCCATGCTGGAGACCTGGTTTTGATTCCTGGGGCCTGCCCATGTGAAAAAAAAAAAAACCAAAAACTTACCAAATGTAATGAAAGACACGAACATGTACATTCAAGAACCCCAACAAACTCCAAACAGGATAAACTCAAAGAGAACCACACCCAGACACATAATCATCAAACTGTCCAATGCCAAAGACAAAGAATTCTGAAAGTTGCAATTGGAAAGCAACAAGTTATGTACAAAGGAATCCCAAAACAAAGTCAGCTGCCCTATTTGTTATCTTCAGTCAAATCCTTAGTTGAAAGGACAGTATATGGGCAGGCCACGGTGGCTTAGCAGGCGAGAATGCTTGCCTGCCATGCCAGAGGACCCGGGTTCGCTTCCCGGTGCCTGCCCATGTAAATAAAAAAAAAAAAAAAAAAAAAAAAGAAAGGACAGCATACATTAAAAGCTGATCTCTGCCATACTTCTTTAAATATGTAAACCTGTAAATCTTGAATAACTGCTCTGTTCCAGCTTCAGAACAGATCACTTACAAGTTGTCTGCTTTTAGAGCAGGTTTTTATATACTAGTAAGTAGGTCAATATGGAACACGGACATATTATTTTAGCACTTTCAGTCCATTTTGTACTGAATTAAGTTGCCGAGATTTTTTTTTTCACCTAGATCCAGGAACTATGCCATTTTGCTTTTAATTAAGACCAAGGCTCGTTCCCCAGGTGATTTTATCCAAATTCCCAATCCTCTTCCTCAGATCTATCGAATCAAAATCATTGGTAGTGAAGCCTAGAAATCTATTTTAATACGCACTTTAGGAGATTCTGATGTTCATCTGGGCATAGGAATGGCTGAATATATCATTCACTGAATGACTTGGTCATGTCAGTAAGAAACAATATTCAGTAAAGCACCTTGAAACTAAATAGACTAGCCAAAAACTAACCTAAAGCCACATGTAGATGTTTATCCTTCTGTAGCTATTGCTACTAGCAAAAACTCATTGTATGTGCAAGTATTCCACATACCTTATCTTTTTAACTTCACATTAGCTCTGAGGTAAGTAATATAATTTTTCTTGTTTTACACATTAGGAACCTGAGAATTACAGAGGTTAAATGACCTGGCCAAACTCCCATTTCAGGCAAGTGACTGAGCCAGAATTCAAATCATGCCTACTTGATTCCAAAGCAAGAGGCTTGCAAGCTATATAACATGGCTTCTTTTCTATCTACAATCCTCCCCGATGAATACATTGCATATACTTTATAAATAATCCATGACTTTATTCTTGGCTTCAGGCCATTAAGGTTTGTAGGAAATGAGACTCCTAAAGCTGTTGCAAGGTCTGACAAGATAGGAAATTCCAAAGATTGAAAGTTATTTGTGGTTCTTAATAAACAATTTTTTTACATGGCAATGTGATTTTATTGAAATGCTTTAACAATATGGGAGGAACTTAAAAGTCCAAATTTTAAACTAATACAGGCACTACAAATGCTACACTTCTGAATATAGTTGACAAGATATCTAACAAAGGCAAGTTATAATATGAATATCTATAAGTTCACTGATACAATTTTGTTTAAGGCTAAACAATTTTGGTATATCCATATTTCTCTGGCTCTCTTTTGTGCCTAGTTATTTACCAAGTCTGCCCACAAGCAGCAGTTGAACAGAACCCAAGTATTTGGTGATCTCACTTCAGTTTCCACACCACAAACAGCAGGAATGTGAAAGTTGTGGGATTAAGCTGCTTACGAAGAGTCTTCAGCACCTTTGCTGAACTGAAACCATCAAATAGTTAATTTCCACATTACTACCGTGCCATGTCTAAGTCAGTTGAATTAGTTTATTGGTGTATCCAAGAGTACTTTAAAATACAAAAGTGGGGTTAAATAATGACAGAAACACTCATTTCTTAACTCAGAGCATGACAAGACAAATTTTTATATCCTTCTTTAAATTTAGAGATTATTTTTAAAGTAACTCTATACATTTATAGATTCTAAATATCTCAGTTGAAACAATTACCTTTAAATTACCTGGTTTTAGTCATGTCAACATGTCTACATTTGATTTGAAGGCATTTATGCATGTCTACAATTAATATGCATGTAGTCTACATATACATGTCCACAATTAATTTCCATTTCTCTAAGCAAAGAAATTCCAACAAATACAATGTCATAGTTATCAAAAATAAAAAAAATATACAGCATCAAAATCAGCTCTTTACTTTCTATATATAGTCAATCTGTATTGCATAGCTGATTTTACCATGCTACACTGTAATTTTTTCCCAACAGCCTGTGTTAGGTACAGTAAAATGCTAATTTCTACAACTAAAATGTTACTGTATAACTTCAGTTCACCCTCTGCTGTAGAGAAGTTCAAAACCCTAAATACTACTTTATTTTTTTTATTTTCTTATTTTATTTTACTTTTTTAAATACAAAAAAAACTCAAATAAATGCAAACATTCCTATTTTGATCATTCCGTTCTACATATATAATCAGTAATTCACAAATCATCACATAGTTGCATATTCATCATCATGATAATTTCTTGGAACTAAATACTACTTTTTAAGTTTGTTAGTGATTTTGATAGTTTGATTTTCCATCCACAGAATCTAAAATACTCAGAATTTTTTCACTATAAGAGTTTTCAGATTCAGCAGAAGGGAGAGAAGTTTGTTTATTATTACTAGGCATTGTCCATATAGGTGAATACTATTCTTTTGGGACTTAATTCAGTAGTTTAGCTGTCCATCTCACCAATGTGTATATAATAAAATTCACAAACTGCCCAATGTTTGGTTTCCAATGCAGAAGCAGTGAAATGCTGCACTTGGGAGCACATTAAGTCCATCTTCTGGAGAACACACTCTGTAGTGAATTTCCCCGCTGCCATCATGGTGGGGCCATGCTTTTTCGAACATTATCCTAATGGAGCAATATTTACTTACTTGTACTTTTTTGGGAGGCTTCGCCTACCTACACTTTTCATATAAAAACATTAGATAAAATAATCAGTTGCCTAGGGACTTACTACTTCAAATTACAAAGGGCAAAAGAACATTTCATCAAAAACAAAATGCTATTCAAATATGCATTTGGTGGCATACCTAAAAATTTGCCTTTTTTTTATGTCATAAGGAAAATAAGGATCAGGCTAGTAAATTTGAGGGGATTTAGAGGAGTCTTTATTTTGGTGGAAATCCACAACATGAAATTATTGGAAAAGATGAAAAGTAAAAGCTATAGCTAAAACTATGATGCAAAAGAACAAGATGATAGGATGTGAGGTTACCCCAAAGAACTGGAAATCAGCCTGCACTGTCTACTTCTATCTGGAATGGAGAGGAAGGTGACAATGCAGCATAGCTCAGGGACTATGTCACAAAACAGTTTCTAAATCACATCTCCTGCTGAACACAATTTAGGGATTTTAGGACATGGAATTGCAGGAAAATGACATTTATAAGATGTTTTTCAGACCTGTTAATAAAAAAAATTACCTCCAATGAGTCTAAATTTCCATCAAAAAAAGAAACTTAGCCATCTCAAGCTAAATGACATTTTGTTCAAATTAAGCACAATAACTAAGGTGGTTTATTTGAACCCTGGTTGCTAATTAAAAAAAAAAACTCAAGGAATTATACGTTTTCCAAGGTTCTCTCAAAAGTAAATGGTGAATTCTACACTGGGTTTTACCCCAAATGTCCATAGGTCTTCTCATATATTTACATACTAGGTTTTAATTGGAAGTTACTTTTGGCAACCCTTGAAATATACATACTAGGAATTTCCACAATAGAATTATATACTTAAAGGTATGGCCTCAAAGCACTGAAAGAACAAAGGAGAAAGTCAGAACAAGTCAAGAAAACACAAACATTTCTCATTTAAGAGAGTTCATTTAAAAAGTAAATAAATCCCCTCCTCCAGCTAAAAATCCTGGAAATAAACGGTCTCAAGCTTTAAAGGGGAGGGAGGGGATGAATCTCAGAACATACAAAGAATTTATGTGTTTTTAGCACTGTTCAGTCCTAAAATGAAAAAACAGAAACCATGAGCAGGCTTGTTGGAGACTTCACTTTTGGAGTTATAGTGGGACATGGCTGAACAGGTAAGACACAGATTCACCATTATGTGTCCTCCGGATCGCTTCTGCCAAGATCATTGAGATATCAATAACCTGAATCTTGGAGCAGCGTTTCATTTTGTCCTCTTGCGGAATTGTGTTTGTAACGACGACAGCCTCAAAAGCAGCGTTGTTTATTCTGGAGATAGCCGGCCCCGAGAAGATCCCGTGGGTAAGGACAGCATAAACTTTGGTGGCTCCAGCCGAAAGTAGCTTGTTGGCAGCATGGCAGATGGTGCCACACGTGTCGGCCATGTCGTCCACGAGGATAGCCACACGGTCCTTCACATCCCCCACGAGTACCATCCGGTCTACTTCATTCGCCTTCTTCCTCTCTTTGTGAATCAAAGCAAATTCCACGTTCAAACTGTCTGCGATTGATGTGACCCTTTTGGCTCCCCCTGCATCGGGTGAAACAATAATGCAATTCCTCCACTCAGTGATGTTTTCCCGGATCCACTGCAGAACGGCAGGCTCTGCGTATAAGTTATCCACAGGGATATCAAAGAATCCCTGTATCTGAGAGGCGTGCAGGTCCATGGTGATGATGTGATCCGCCCCGGCGACTGAAAGCATATTGGCCACAAGTTTTGCAGAAATTGGGGCACGGCTCTTGTCTTTTTTATCTTGCCGGGCGTAGGGAAAACACGGGATGACGGCCGTCACCCTGGATGACGAGGCGATCTTGCAGGCGTTGATCATGATGAGGAGTTCCATCAGGTTGTCATTGATCTCGCCGCAGCCACTCTGCATGATGTAGACATCCTGGCCTCTCACGCTTTCGCCAATCTCCACGCAGGTCTCCTGGTTGCTGAACTTCTTGGTGACCACCTTGCCCAGTTGCAGGCCCAGCCGGTCGGCCACGCGCTGGGACAGGTCCTGGTGTGAGCTGCCGCTGAAGAGCACGATGTTCGGCATGGCGGGGCGCGGGGCTGGCGGGGCGCGGGGCTGGCGGGGCGTGGGGCTGGCGCGAGCGGGAAAGCGCAGCCGGCGGCTGGACTGGAGGAGCATAAACAAGTTTTGATGTTACTCTTCTTGTACAATCAAGCTACGACAAGATGAGAAATGCTAATTTCAAACTACTAGGAAATAAAAAAGAGGAAACAGAATGCAGGAAATGTGGTAGAAAGTGTATTTTAAAAGCTTAGTAAATCCTAGTGAAGAATCTCTTGATAAGCAAGGTGTTCTTGGATAGAGGATAGTTAACAGTTTATGCAGCAGAGAGAAAGTATATTTACATATTAGTTAGGAACAAAGCTTGTATCCAATCCTTCTTGCTTTCACTCAACAAGCTCTCCCCTTTCCTACTCTTATCAAATTATACATGTCCAAAAGATCTATAAATACCCCAAATCCCTAACATTTATATATTTATATTGCAAATTGAGTTCCCTTGTATATGCAAAAGTATTACAGACATGAGTTTTCAATCTTTTTAGTAGCTGTACATGGAAACTATTATATATTAGAATTGTCTGCCACCAAGTGGTAATGATGCTTCTTTGCACCGTTAGATAAGTTCCCCCTTATGTACTATTTCTTTGTATTATTTACTTTTTAAACAAGTATTTATTGAATACCTACTATGTATTAGACATTGATCAGGAATTTTTGCTGAAAAAAAATAATGTTATATTTAAATACAAAACTTGGTTTTTCAAATTTAGAGCCAAACTGGTCACATCAAAATGATCCAAATGAATTTCTAGCTCTGTAGTCATGTATCATCTAATTATACCAGTGGTTTTCAACCAGGGATGATTTGTGTCCCTGGGGCATTTGATAATGTCTGAAGCATTTTTGGTTCTCATAACATAACTGGGGTTAGGAGAGGGGTGCTACTGGTATGTAGTGGGCAGAGGTGAAGTATGCTGCTAAACATTCTGCAATGCATGGGATGCCCCCAACATCAAAGATTTAGCTAGCCCAAATGTCAATAGTGTTGCAGCTGAGTCAGCTTAAACTCTCCCCACTGACTATGTGCAAAGGAGCTGAGTGCTGTGCTGAAACTGTGTGAACAGACTGTACAGTGGTCAATGGAACCTCAAGGTTAACACTGCAAAATCCACAATCCTATACGTTCTCAAAATAACAGAGCACCATTTTTTGGCTTTCTCGGGATTGTTACTTCTGGGTATCCAGTCTGTCACAGTTTGTAAGGTGTCTGCCTAATCCTTTTATACTAATTTCCCATGTTTCAGCTGTATCTTTACCATGTAGTTGAGTTTCATTCAACTGGTTCATATACCCAGATAGCAAGTGTCTTGGATAATAAGGTGTCTAGAAACTTATTAGACACAAAGTCCATCAGTGACCGAAGAGCACTCCTTCCTTCCTTCAAAACACTTTTTAAGTACTTTCCATATGCCAGGTAGTGCTGGCACCAGAGATACTGCGATGAATTAAGCAAAGTCCTTCCTGTCATGGAGCCTAGGTGAATATAGACAAGGAAAAAAAACAAAAACAACCATGCAGCCAAACTAGGAAGTTAAATAATTATCAGTTATGATGTGTATTATAAAAGAAATTAAAGGCCTAGCTTGCTCAAGTTTATAACGAAACTCCATTTCACATGGGATGGCCAGGGAAAGACTCTCTGAAAAGCTAAAATCCAAGGATGAGACAGAGAAAACCAGCCAGGCAAAACCTAGGAAAAGAATATTTCAGGAATTGGGAACAGTAAACACACCATCCTTAAATTAGAGCAGAGGGGTGACTGTGGGAAGAGGAGGAGTAGAGAGCTTCAGGAATTAGTCCTTTTACCAGAACAACTATTAAATAGAAACTTCTGAATCAAGTACTTCAAAACTCCAGACTCCAGTAGTATACTGTACAGCATCTAGGAAAGAGCAGCAGGAGGAGGCTGGCAAATTACAGTAAATACCAGTATATTGCTCTCTGTGAGATGGTTCATGGTACCCATCCTCCCTTTCATGGCAGGGAGCAATGGGGTCCAGCCCATGGCATAGCTTGCTGGTGCCAGAAAGGGACATAAAAACCTTCTTGTCAAAGATCAGGAATAGGCAGAAGCCAACTGCTGATCATGGCTTTTGATTAGTGACTTCTGATCACTGGAGGCCCAGCTCTGAGGG